>PVKA01007572.1:34470-52590 GCA_004027165.1 Ctenomys sociabilis | reverse complement strand
TATCATCAAATGTAGTTTGGAGTTTAGGTTTTGAGTGATAATGTATTCTTAGGATGACCAGCAAACAGTCTAAGGTTCTTATTCCAATTAAGAAGCACACACTAAAATGTAAGCCAACACCTTGCTTCTTTTCCCCATTGAAATACGTCAGGCTTTCTATTCCACCATCTGCAGACAAAAGTCAGCTAAACTTTTAGTGCATGGGTAACAAAATAAAGTCTTAATATAATCAACTCGAGAGTATTTTCTTTACCATGTAATTAAATGGAAAGTTAATCTTAACTGTGATCATATCCTAAAGTATGATGGTTATCTAAGGGGAAAGTTCTGTCAAGAAGATTTGAATGGTAGAATGAACTCTTCATGTTTCATTTGGTTCCATATTTTCAGGCCAGCCTGTCCTTTTGTTTGATATCTGCAGTATTTTAATGGTCTTAATTCTTTCATGCAAAGAAAGAATACAAGCTTGAAGGAACAGAACTACAAATCGGGATAGCATGTTTCATTAGTTAACAACTATCATATTGCAATCTGTGAAAAGTTAACACCAAACACCTTGAAATGGGAAAGAACATATTCAGTTTTGGCTTTCACCAAAAGAAGATTTACATTTAAGAAATGAAGGATCCAGAACTAACATTTTAGGTTAAGCTATTCCATGCTGGCTGCTGATAAAAGATTGGAGATGAATTTTGAAGACAGAATCACCTTGTATAGAAGAATAAAATGAATAGTCAGCCTGCTGAAATTGCCTGTTAACATACTTTTTAAAGATGGATTTACTATAAGTATAACTTTAAAAAAGAATTAATACTGTTTACATATATATCATACTATTATAAACAGCCAAATAAGGTAGAAATCAGAGAGGCATAGGCCCTTGGGAGTCAGTGCAGGAGACAAGAACACAACAGAACTGTGGCTGGAGGCACACTGGAAGAAATGTAAAGCAGTAATAGCCAGATTTAGATACTTTCCTAAGGAAGCCTACAAAAGCCATCCCTGAGATCAGCCTGCAGGACAAGGCAGATCAAAAGAGTGTGTAGAAGGCACATCAGGGAAGACACAGACAAAAGCCACCATTGCTGTCCCAAATGCTGACCATTGTGGAGTGCTAATTCAAGAGGTACAGTCATCAGGACAGAGGACATCTGAGGTGCCATGGTCACATACACCTCACCTCATTAGCTGAGCCTTGCACTCAGTCAGGCCCAGAGGCGGTCAGGCACATAGTAGTTTCCTAGCAAATGTGACATCCAGTTAAGGAGAAGAAACACCAGCAGTGAATCAGGAGCCAGGTGGTTAGGGAGCCAGGGTGGGGTGATGGCAGAGGGACCAGCTCAGGCCAGGCACAAGGGATAGAAGCTGCGGGTCAGGAATACAGAAAGTAAAGTTGTAGGACAAGACAGGCTCAACCAGGTCATGGAATATGGAGTCTGACTTTATCCCAAAATAAAGCTGGTGTAGGTTTTAAGCTACAGAAGAAATCAAGGAAGTGGTCTTGATTATATCAAAAAGTCAGAGGACAAAACAGAAAGTGGCAGAGCCTGAGTTTAGGAAAAGCAACAGATTCCTGTAGCTAAGCTTAGGCTTACAGAGAGGTCTCCTGGCACCACAGACTCTTCTGGGCTCAGTTCCTCACTCAAGGCTGCAGGCACCCACTCCTTACTTGTCTAATGAAAATATGTGCTTTAGCATAACGGCAGCTGTCTGTCTCAGTAGCTGCACTGGGGGAACACAGGAAGCAATCTTTGTGTTCATCTGTTGGGTACAATGAACCCCAAGGTGTATGCATGCATATAGAAGTGTGAACAGGTTTTAAACATGTTACGTGTGTGTTACACTTTTATGTATTTGTAATTTTTTATTAAATGCTTTCTTTTGATTTTTGTTGTAGAATTAGTCCAATTCAGTACAATGTTGCATGAAAATCTGCTTTTACAACCTCGGGAGGAAGTTGAAAGTGAGTCATCAGGTGATTCAGCTATTGATGCTGACTTGGATCATATAAGCCAAAGAAGTCAGCAAGATACGACAGACAGAGAAGTGTAGAACAAAGACCTTGATTCAGCTGAGTAACAAAACAGTCATGTAAATAAATATTTGACTTATCAAAATGCTATAAAATGGTCATGTATACCTGACTGATCCAACATTAGAACTAGGTCAGAAAATGTTATTAAGTTCTTACTGGGGTGACACCTATTTGAAGAAATACCAACACTGATTCAATTTTGGAAACTTTGTGATGGATGGTGTATTACAAGATGTTTTGAAATACAAGTAAAACACTCTATATGCATCAATAGTAACACTCGAAAAATATATTTATCATCACACCTCACTATCTGAACTAAAAGCTGCCATTGCAGGACTTTATCATTGGAATTGTCAGAATCTGAAGGACAGCTGGAGAAGTGACACAGTGATACATGTGATGTTGAGATTGTCAGAATAACAACACTCAAGAGATTTGGTTTCCAAAAATTGCTTATGTTTTGATGGCAAAAAGACCCACCAAGGTAGAAAAAATCCAACGGTTTGGCTGCTATTTGCTCATTTTTTTTGTTTTGAACTGTCCAGCAATTTATTATACTATCCAAATACCTGACAATTTTCAAATAACTTGTATCATTTCATGGTTGTTGAAGATTTTGGTAATATATGCCAAATAAACTTTCTAAATATAGTACAAAAACATGTGTCCCAATAGATGCAAAGACACCTTCAATTTAGACATTCATCCTAGAACTCAGCCATCAGGTCTGTATTTGTGCAGTAATAATACACTGTGTGAGGTTGTAAACAGACTTATTGCACCTATTTCAAAAAGTAACCCAACCATCACATTGGACAATTGGTCCACTAGTTACTCATTGATAAATACATTTGCTAAAACTATACCAGTTGACCAGACAGAAAACATTTTCAAGAACAAAGCTGAGATTCCTGAAAAAATGTTGCAAGTTCATTGTAGAGAAATGTATAGTACAATCTTTGGATTTCAGAAAGACCTAACATTTGGCCTCCTACACAGGGAGGGAAAAGGTAGTGTTGATATCATGAAGATTGCACCATGAGGATAAGATTGATAGTAAGGCCAAGCTTGGTAGCACAAACCTATAATCCTAGTATTTGGAGGCTGAATTCTTAGGAATTCAAGGTCAGCCTGTGCTACATAGCAAGTTCAAGGCTAGCATAGACTATATAACAAACGAACAAACAAAGATTGATAGTGAATCTTCAACAGAAATGAAGCCAGAAACAGTCACATTTTACAACAAAATGTGAAGCACATGTTGAGTTATGCAACAACTAGGATGTCATTTGAAAGACAGTGTTATCCAATGGTTGTGTTTTACTGCATCCTAAGCATGTCAGGTATAGTTTCGTAGTTTACAAAGAAAAACATCAATACAAAATATGGAGGCATTTTCTCAGAGGATTAGAACTAAAATTGATAAATGATCTATTGCATCAAAGGACTAACAATATGTATCTGCCCAAAGAACTCTGAAAAAAGAATTCTGGAGCAGACTGGTGAATAGACAGGTAAAACCTCTAAGGAAATAGGAAGACCAGTATGATGTCAAGCAAGTCTTACCAAAGAAGACAGGAAAACAAAACACATGTGCTAGTAGTATAAGTTACACTTGTGTATGGGACATATTGTTCTCCTGTGTATAAGCTGCCTTAGGTATGATCATTGGAATAACAGTTATTTTATGGTAGAGTTTTGTCTGCATTTTCAATTCACGTAGGATTTATTCCTGCTGTTATGTTTTAGATTTAGTGAGCAAACAGTTGCTGTAAAAAATGCTAATGTTTATTCTAAACACTCAGCATATTTGTCTTTTTGAGACAGGGTCTCACTATGTAGTTCGGGCTGGCCTTGAACTCACTATTTAGCCTAAGATAGCTTTGAACTCACAATGGTCCTCTTACCACTGAAGTGCTGGGATTACAGGTGTGAGCCACAATACCTGGCTTGATATTTTATTTTATCATTTCATTTTCCTGCTAAGTACACATTGTAACTATAATAGGAAGCTCCTGACAAAAGAAGAAGAAAAGTGACAGGTACAGCCTGCTGACCAGGAAAGGAAAACTAAGCACATGTGTTGTGTATGGAACGTGCTGTTCTCATGTGTGAAGACTGGCTTAAGTATAATTGAAGCAAATATTATTTCTGTGACAGAGTGCTGTTTGTATTTTCACTATAGTTCACATAGAAATGTATTTCTGCTGTCACTTTTAGATCTTGTAAGCAAGTGTTGATGTTTAGCTCAGCAGAGCAGCACCTTCCGGGAAAGTGCAAGACCGTGAGTTCAATTCCTGCTATCAAAAAAGAAAAAAAGAAAGGAAAGAAGACAAAAAAAAGTTGATGTTTGTTGTAAACACTCATTACATATTAAAATTTTAATATTTTATTTTTCTGTTAAGTACACATCCTTTAATATCATAAAACTCATAAAATTAAAATTAATAATTCATCAATAGAAATATTTCTGTGTAAGTACTTTGCACTAACTGCACCACTGGAATTCTTAGAAATATTTCTTAAAAAATAAACATAACCCACCCAACACACCTTTCAAAATATTTGCCATGATGACGGAGGGACTACAATGCATTTATTTGTCTGATATTCCCAATTATTCCCTCAAAGAGACTTTGTTGTTATTCCCACATGGTATCTGCATGAACTAAAACAGAGAAGTTCAGGAACAGCCTAAATCTACATCTCTAGTAAATGAAAAAAGCTAAGGTTTGAAGTTAGGCGAACTGATGGGAGCACTGTGCTCTTTTTTTTTTTTTTTTACAGAACCGGGGATTGAACTCAGGCCCTCGTGCTTGCCAGGGAAGTGCTTATTCCACCAAGCCATCACCCCGGCCCCTAGAACACTGTGCTCTTAATTACATGCTGGGGTAGGGTAGGGAGGGGTCAGACTGACATTGGCCTTCCTTTCTGCCTGCTCTCTGGAGAGCTCAGGGACCACAAAAGCCAGAGCTTCTCTTCTCTTCCAGATCAGTTGTTCCTTTGTCCCCACTTTGGCCCCAAGTTGACTGAACTTACCATCTGTGCTAAATGAATTTTTTCTCATTTTCACCTTGTGTCTTGAGTTAGACTCTAAGGGTAAGATCACAAAGGATGGGAAACTGAAGTTCAAGTCTATGGTCCTTCTCAAGCCAAGTTGAATTGGGTTTCCTTCTCTCAGGGGTTCCCTTTTTGTCGTCTTCTATAACCTGATTCAGCTTTGTTATGTTTGCAAACTGGGACCGCTCTTTTCCATTTGGGACATGTTGGTGATCGATGACTTCCTCGTTTGATTACTGGGCTCTGCCTGAGCCTACTTTCCCAGTTGATCTATTTGCTGATGAAATGTCTTGTCACCTATGAACCCAGGGCAGCTAGTAAGCTCCTGTTGGTGGCACAAACAAGTCACTTAAGGGGTGTGTGTGTGTATGTGTGTGTGCACACATGCACGTGAGTGCACACATGTGCCTGTGTACCTGTGTGTTTGTCCTGAGGGAATATGCTGTGCTCAAGCTGATTATTAGTTCACAGTCCTCCAGCGAAGCAAATTCCCAAAAGCACTATGTGGTTTTGTCTTGTGCGGGGACATTATGTTGCTCATGTTGTATGTTTTTCAGAGTTCTTCAGCTTTTGTCTGCTCTTGGTTAGTATCTTGCTTTGGGTGCCAACAATCAGGTTAATATTGTCCCTTATTTGCTGTAGATCGATCATGTCTGCAATCTCCCAGGTGAGTGGACAGTGAAGGCTAAATAGGAGAGAAAAATGGAATGATTCCAGGGCTCCAGAGAGATCAAATCCTCCCACAGGGGCCGGCCAAATAGCTCAATGGATTAAAGCACCTGCCAGCAGGCTCAGGGGCCAGGGGATCCTTCCCCAGGCCTGCCATGCCAGCCCCAGCCGCTGGACATGCTGAGGTGGCAATTGGGACTGGGCATGGTGACTGTAAACAGGCAGATCACTACACGTCCGATGTAGTAGTGAGACCCTGAACACCCTGTAGACCCTTTTCTAAAATACAAAACAAAAGAAAAAACCCTCTCACCGATTTGAGATTCTCTCAAGGCCAAGAGTAAGATCTTCTCTGAGCAATCTGTATTTATTTAATGATCAAAACAAGGGAGGGGAATACTCAAGAAGGGCAGGAACCACTTAAGGACCTCACCAAGTAAGGTATCGTGCTAATTTAGGAGACCTATGCTAATTCTAAGAAGGTGTCCACCCAGGAGAGAGATGGCTGAGGCTATAGTCTACCTAGTTGGGGTTGGAGCTGTATGCCCTTGGCTGTGACCTTGTCTCATTCTTTGAGGTTTCATAGCTTCACCCATCATTGCAGGCCTCAATAGAGACCAACGACTCAGGTACACTTACTGTAACTCTATCACCTATCTCAGGCCAAAGGCCTAGCCCTTAAACAGACTCACAAGTAAACATGGGAAGAAGACCAATTGGTTAATTTTGCCCTGCTCAGAGCTACTTCATAGTGGTCTCTATCATCTGCCTGAACACACTGGTAAGTAGGATACTCCTAACTCAAAATCACCCACTTTGCTATTTAATTTTGTTCTTCCATAGCTAATATTTTTTTCTATGTATATGCTTTAATGATTTTTTTCTTTACAAATGGTTTTGGACAATTTCAGTTTGGTGTATCTTGGTATGATTTTATTCATATTTCTTGTGCAAAAGTTTCATTTTTCTTGGAAATATGGCACTGTAATTTTAACTGAATTCAGAAACTTTAAATCTTTAAATATCTATTGTCTACCCCCTTGTACTTTGAGAATTCTGATTATATGAATATAAATTTCTTGATTTTGGCACAGAGTGAATTATTATATGACTATCTGTAAACTCTTCATGTTTATTTTAGACAATTTTTGTTATATTCAAATTTATAAATAATTTTTTACAATGTGCAATCTATTATTAATCTCATGTTATGCATTAATTTCAGAAACATTTTTCTAAAATTCTATCTGTCTACATCTTGTATCTTTCACATTTCAATATTTATCTATAATTTTAATATGCTATATAATTATTGATTTTCAATAAAGTTAATAATGAGAAAACAACCAAAAAAATCCCCAAATCACTCACTTACAAGGCAGTGGAAAGCACAGGCATGTTATTTTGAGTAGTTGATTCTAGGTATATAAATATCAGGACCACAGGATCCTGGACTCAACCACACACTAGTTGTAAGATATTTAACAGCAAGGTCTCAAACTTGACCAAATGAGGTCATCTATGGGAAAACTTTCAGTGCATTACCTGGCTCAGAGAGGTCCTCAAGCATTTTTAGCAATAATTATTAACACAGTTATTATCACGTTATTAGCACTAATTATTATCAGGTATAAATGGGGCGGAATGATGCTCGGAAGCAGGCAAGCAAGCATCCTTGTTCTATCATCAGGAGAGAGGCATGTGTGTGCATGCTGTTTTCTTGTTTTTTGCACCTGGAGAGAGGCATGTGTGTGCTTGTGTAGTAGCTCAGAGACCCAGTCAGTGAGGCTTTTGAAGTAGAGGCCCCTTCATATCCAGCTTACAGCACAACTGCTGCTTCTGCTGATCCGAAACCCTGATATAATGCACTGCTGATTTTTGTTTTGTTTTGTCTTTTAGCACCAACTGTGTGCCTAGAACTGGCTGGGTTGAGAAGAGCATGCTTTCATTGGCCAGAGTGAACAATCAAACTTAGGAAAGAGTGAGCAATAATAGTATGGAGTTAAGGAAAATAAACACCCAGGGTAGGGATCACTGGAAGTCAGGAAAAGAAATTGGAATCTGGTGTTGAATTAGGACAAAGCTGGCCATCCTTGGATCTAGAGATGGCTCCTGGGAGGGGCTGCAGTTCCTAAAAGACTGCTTGCAACTCTAGGCATCTCTGGAAGAGGAGCAGAGGGTGGCTGTGGCTGGAAGAGGGACCCCAGGAGATGGCTTATGCCTGTGTTTACAGATGGACTCTCCAGTTTCCAAGACTGGGGAATCAGAAAGGACCAGATCAGAACTCAGACCAGAACTCTGCCCTCCCACAGCCACTGATGTTCCATGGCTGAACTAGTTGGCAAGCTGGGGAGACTCTCACAATAGTACTTATGAGGCTAGATCTTGCTGTCCTTCACCTGTCCCCAAGGGTGATGTTGGTGGCCTGAAAGTACATCTAGGAATGGGTCTTCACACCAAGACAGACCATGTTCCCAGAGACAAATGTGGGGTGTTCTTTAGGTCCCTGACTATGTAGCCATCTGCTCAGGTAATTGGTTTATAAATCCATAGGATGAGTGGAGTTACCTAAGAACTTAATGAGTTTTTTTTTTCCTGTTTAAAATGAAAAGGCTGCCAGTTTTGTTTGCTTTATGAAAGATCTGTTGCAATGTTCATAACATTTAGAAACATGTATTGGGAGGAAGACCTGAGCATTCTCTCCCTATTGGAATACCAGCTTCGGAGTCTAACGTTTAGATCTGGCTCAGCCACTCTACAGTTATGCTGCCCTTCAGCAGTGGTTTGACTGTTTCGAGTCTTGGCCTCCTTGAGCATGGACGGCGATGCTGTTGTGGCTGATGTGTGGAGCACCTGCTGCCAGGCACTTATTTTATTTTTTGTCTTTTTGAGACAAGGTCTTGCTAGGCAGTTCAGACTGGCTTTGAGCTCACTTTGTAGCCCAGGCTGGTCTCAAACTCACAACCATCTTCCTGAGTCCCGTGGCACCACACCTGCCTATCAAGAACTCCCGTGGGGTGGTGGTGTAGAGCAAACGGAACAGGACTTATGACGTACCTGGGACAGTAGCTACACAGTGGGTGCTGGGTAAATGAAACATTGGCTTTCAGGGTATTTCCCACAGGTGCAGTCTTCTCCCTAGCTGTACCCGCAGTGACCCTGGACAGTTGCTCAGTGGGGCTCACATACTCTCAACTTGTCTTGAGCTGCAGGGACTGCTCGAAGGCAGAACGGAGCTGTCACCACAGTCCTGATTATTGCAAAATCCTTTCTGCTCCCAAGCTAACCCTAGAAAGCCCAACTGTGTCATATGACTACAGAAAATCAAAGGGAATGAAAACTGTTAACATTGAGCCACAATTTAATAAACTACTCCCCAGTTGGTGGGTAACAGGATTTTGCTGTTACTTAACAGCGGTTAGCAACATTTCTTGCATACATCTCCAGCCTTACATGGGCAAGAGTTTCTCTTGATTACATAGTGAATTGTGAGGTTGTGAATATTCAGTCCCCTGAGATGGGGTCACGTTGTCTTCCAAAGTGATCACAACAGAGAACATTCGTAGTAGTAGATAACGAGCAGTCTGAGCACCTATATCCTGCTGGGGTTATAGCTCAGCAGCACAGTGCCTGTCTGGCAAGCGTGAGGTCATGAGTTTGGTTCTTGGTACACACACACACACACACACACACACACACACACACAAAAGAAAAATATATATATATATGCATTCCTTTAAGTGTTACATAACACTTAAAAAGCATGAACTCCAGCTATGAATACCTATACAGTTGAATCTTAGCTATATTTTAATTTTAAGCAGAAAAAAGAAGCCCAGAAGGATAAATATAGTATACTTCACACAACTTGGAAAACAACTGAAAATAAAGTATGTATATGTAATTAGGACTATACAAAGATAAATTAAGATAAAACTGTATTAAATGGAACTCAGGTGGGAGAGAGAGTTGTGTACCTATTATTCAAAATTGCCAAAAAAATACCCATTGGCAGATAAAGCAATAAACAAAATGTGCTACAGTTACATGGTGGAACATTATTTAGCCATAAAAGGAAGGACATTCTGATATATTCATTACCTATGTGGACCTTGAAGATATTATGCTAAGTGAAACAAGCCAGTCACAAGTAGGCACACTCTGTTTGGCCCTCCTTAGCTGAGGTGTCTAGTGTAGTCAACGTTAGAGGACAGAAAAGCAGGACAGTGATGGTCTGCAGCTGGAGAGGGGGCAGACAAGGAGTTTAATGGGTGCAGAGTTTTGGTTTGGGAAGCTAAGAAGAGTCTTGGAGCTTAGCTGCACAAGAATGTGATCACAGTTAATACTACTGAATCACAAGCTTAAAAATACTAACAGTGGTGGTGAGTTAGTTATCTTTTCCTTACAGTAGTAAAATACACGAGATGACCAACTCAACAGAAAAGGTTCACTGTGGCTCAGTTTTGGAGCTCCCCCCATTGCTCTAGCACCAACAGCAGGTGAAAGAGGCCCAGGAAGAGGCTCACTTCACAAAGCTAAGAAGCTCACAAGAGAGAAAGAGGAAGGGAGACCTTCTACTAATAGAAAACTGAATGAACGACCCATTCATAACCTATGTGCAAATTTTCAATAAAGTGTAGATAGCACCTCTCTGACATTGTCTTTCACCATTCTCCTGAAGTCCTGATGTTAAGATCTCTTCCAGGGGCTGGGGATGTACCTCCATGGCATGGTGTGTGTTGCTATGCAGATGATCCTGGATTCAGTCCCTATATCAAATAGGGAGAAGAAACACCTATTAAGTATTATTGCAGAAAAAAAAAATCAAGGAGACACCCTGGCCCTAAAATTTTAGTCAGATTTCTGGTACCCAGGAGAGGTAAACATATTTTTCCCATACAGAAAATTGTAAAACAATTCAATAGAATTCTATTTTAATTAATTCAAGCGAAGATGTGGTTGCCAGTTACTCAACATTTCTGATTTTTCTATGAAATCTTTCCATAACAAATTTGACAACTGACCTGTTCTGACCCAAATTTTATTATAGGACGCTGATTTGGCAAGGTTTTAATGACGTGTGTGTCACAGGGTCACACAACATGCTTTAGAGCTGAAAGGACTGTGGAGGTCATCATGCCCGGTGATGATAAATGCTTCGCACACATCGTTAGTCCCCAACACCATGCCCACGACAGATATCTAACGAGTCTTTCCACCCTTTCCCAGTGAGCCTGGCCCACCACAGAATCCCTAACACAGGTTCCAAGCAGCCACTTGATCAGACCACAAGATGAAACTTATCTGGCATCCCTTCATCTAGGCCAACTTTCTGCCAGACAGATGGTGTTATGGATTAGATCAGCGGCGGCAAACCTACGGCACATGCGCTGCAGCTAGCTGTTTGTATCGCTGAAAGCTGTGAAAGGTTCATCATCACTGGTTTAGATCTGAATGTCTTCCAAAAGCCTGGTGGAAGGGGCCAGTTCCTGGAGGTGGACTAGAAGGGTGCACCAGGAGGGTGTAACCCTGTCCCTAGTGCCTCCCTTTGCTCTCTGCTTCCTGGCTGTCAGCTTGCTTTCCTGCCCTTCTGTGTCTGCTTTGCAGCCAACTGACCAAGGATTACATTTCGCGGAAAACCATGAGTTGGACCATACGGGTCCTCCTTTAAATTGTAGGTAGGTATCAGGCTTTTGGTTTGTTTGTTTTTCTTGTTTGTTTGTGGTTTATTTTTTGCCAGGGATGGGAAAACGACCCATTGAGACAAAGAAACAAAATAAAAGAGGTAATTTATTCAAGGCCACACAGAATACAAGGCTCACCCTTAAGCTTTCTGAGCCCTAGTCTTTTCCACTCCCCTTGAGTTATTCCCTCCTTTGGGGTTTAGCAGGCCAGACAGGAGCCCCAGTTTTGTTGATCAGTGAGCTGAATCCAACCCCCAAGACACTTTTCTTTCTAGACCTGGCAGTGCGCCCCTCCCCAGCTTCCCAGTTGCTACTGCTGCCAGTGACAAGGTCTTTCTCAGAGGAAAAAGCATCCTGTTCATCTTTATAACATTCTTCTGGGATTTCCTCCAACCCAGCCCCTAAGGAGTGCACAAAACCACTGATCTGCACAGCTGGTCACTGAACTGGAACTCCCCCCTCACCCACATGGACTTGTCAACCTGGAGCATGTGCCATCCTTGCCTGAGATGGCTCCTGCTCCACATTGTCCCCAAAGCAAATGACCAGCACATTCTCCCTCTAAGGTTCCCCACAGACTCCAAACTTCTGGGCAAATGAAGCCGAAATGAAACAGCAGGAAGGACCAGCTAGGTTCATCCCCTGTGAAGCAGCTATGGAAACAGAATTAAAGCCTGGGCCCTGCTGCAATTGGCCTGATTAGGGTGCTCTTCCAGAGCTAGGGGAGGCAGGTAGATGTTGGGGTTTTTGGTACCAGGAAATAGCAGGAAGGTCTGTACCTCTGAGGGGTGCTAGGCACAGGTGGGCACCCTTTTCTCCGAATCACCTGAGTACCTTTACAACCTCTGCCAAGCCATCTAGATTCAAATTAAACACCAAGCAGTTCTACCAGCCCTGCTCCCACTGAGAAATGCACATCTCACCGTAAAGCTACAGGAAGGCTGCTGAGTAACTGGCCCAGCCTCCTTGTGTGGACACACAGGGGACGAGCACAGGCCAGAGAGGTTACGCTCAGGTGATCACAGCTTAAATAAGAGCCCATGGCTTCTGCCTGCAGCCCCAAGCTCTTCCTCGTCACCTGTGTCATAGCCGGTGGGAATGCTCGTCTCCTGGGCGGTGCGTGCCATGATGACCCAGGCCATGGAAGGGGACTGACGAGGCTACAGCAGACAGCCAGCCAAGTGCTGGCATGGTGCTCTTGCCTGGAGGTGCTTTCTCATTTAGTACTACTGAAGTATTACCTGTCTGGGGGACAAGAGCATGTCCACAGTGGCCTCATTAGAGGGTAGCTGTGCTGGCAACACCCAGCTGAGGCTGCAAGGCCTGGACATGTCTGTGGCACCCTCAGGGCCACCCAAGTTCACCATTGTCACCTCACATGGATTTTTTTAAAAAGTAGAAGTTAGATGAAAAAAGTACATTTTGACACGTTAGAAAAGTGAGATCGGGGAAAGGTGTAGGAGACTGTGTGTGTGTGTGTGTGTGTGTGTGTGTGTGTGTGTGTGTGTGTGTTCGAGACAGGGTTTCACTATGTAGTCCAGGCTGACCTCAAACTCATGGTAGGCCTCCTGCCTCAGCCTCTCAAGTGCTGGGATTACAGGCAGGTGCCACCACACATGGCAAGGCAAGATTTTTTTTTTTTCAGGGGATATTTAATCTCTTTAGAATAAAATGTTCTCAGGCCACTTGGCATGAGCTACTTTCATGGAATTAGTTTATAATGGGGTGTTGCTTCTAGCTCACTGGCCCACATCTTCCAGAAAAGAAAACCTTTTATTCTGTTTATAGTGAAGTATTTATTTATTTTTTATATGGTATGCTATTTTGTTCTTCCCAGGTAAGGCCTACTGCTTGTAACTTATTGCAGATTCAAGGAAGATACGACATGGAAGAGGCCATCAGTGCTGTTGGGGGTGGGGGTAGGTGGAGGAGCTTAGTTGTAAGCTCAAGGTCTGCACGTGGAATTTCGCAAAGTGAGTATTGCTAAAACCTTCACCTAGGGCTGGGGATCTAGCTCAATGGCACAGTGCCTGCCTGGCAAGAGGTCCTGAACTCAATTCCCTGTACACTTTCTCATGCTCTCTCATCTAGTGCCTTATCTACGGACATTTATATTGTTTCAGTTTTTAGAGCATTAACAACTATGTTGTAACAAATATTCCCTAGTTAACTCATATGTGATATACATTATTTCCTGCATTTCTTTTTTTTTCTTTCTTTTTTTTTTTTTTTGATGGTACCAGGGATCAAACTTGGGACCTTGCACTTGCCAGGCAAGCACTTGTTCCACTGAGCTATCTCCCCAGTGCCACATTATTTCCTTAAAATGATTGCTATAGCAAGTACTTTTCAGATTTTAAGACATTTAATTCATGATGCCAATTTTTCTTTCCCTTTTCCTCTCTCCCTCCCCATCTCTCTCCTCCCCGTCTCTCTCCCTCTTCCACCTCCTTCTCTTCTTCCTCCTCTTCCTCCTCTTCCTCTTCCTCTTCCTTCTCCTCCTCTTCCTTCTTCTTCCAGACAGGATCTCACTATACATTTCAGGCTGGCCTTAAGCTCACTTTGCAGCCAAGGTGGTCTCAAACTTGCAAGGATACTGCTATCTCAGCCTCCCAGGTGCTGGGATTTTAGGCATCGTCCCCAGACCCAGTGCAAGTTGCTTTGGAGAAGTTGCTACAATTTATATCTATGCATTAGTGAATGAAAGTCTTCCTTTGGACTTCTCATGAATACTGGGCTTGTTTTTTCATTTGTTATATTATTAGTAACAAAATTGAGTATTATTTTATGGCTCATTGGCCATTTATATGAATTTCTTTCTTTCTGATTTACCAGTTCATTTTCTTAACTCATTTTTCTACCACTACATTTGTTTTCTCCCCATTAGTTCATAAGTGCTTTTATATAGTCAAAACATCCACACAGATATATTTTATTATATATAAAGCAAAACCTCTGTATGTCATAAAGTATAAGAAAACAAATTAAAAGACAAAGAGACATTAATAAAAATTGCCAATAGCTGCAACAATTTTTCTTTATGGTTTCTGTACTACTTTGCATAGAAAGCCCTTTAAAATCCCAAGAATATGTGTGTATATATATATATATATATATATATATATATATATATATATATAGCTATGCTTATATTTGTTTCTGTTTTCTATTAGTTTGCTAGCATTTGGGGGAGGGAGAGTACCAGGAATTGAACTCAGGACCTTGTGCTTGCCAGGCAGGTGCTTGTGCTGCTAGTATGTTTTTAATTTTATTTGTTAAGATTAAACCTTTACAACACTGAAATTAATGTTTAGGATGAGGTTTAAAGCAGTAATGATTTCAAACTGATGTTTTTCCAGCTAGTTAATTAAGTGCTCTAAAATGTTTTATTGAATAATCCTCCTTCCTTTTTTGTGGATTTTTTTTCTTTTTTTGAGAGAGGGTCTCACTATATAGCCCAAGCTACCCTAGGGCTCACAGCAATCCTCCTGCCTCAGCCTCCTCAGTGGTGGGGTTACAGATGTGCACCACCATCTCTGCTCAGCCCTTTGGGCTGCAGTCATCTTGGAAAGGCTTCCTACTGCTGCATTTGGTTCCACTCTACCCAGAAACCCAGTCTAATATGATTTTAGGGCCTAATTAGGATTTTCAGATGCCAAATATATTGAAAAATATTAGCCTGTGCACCAATTTTTATGTGGTCCAAAATGAAAACAAGGCCTAAGGAAATAGCTCAGTCGTCTAAGGGTCTGCCTGGCAAGTGCAAGGACCTGGGTTCATTTCCCAGTACCATATGCTGTGTGGGCCCTTTTACCAGGATGCTCTAATCCCAGTGCTGGGAGGGTGAGACAGGAGCATCACTGCATAGCAAGACCCTGTACCAAAATAAATAATAAATAAATAAATGATTTTTAGAAATAAATACCAGCCGGGCATGGTGGTACATGCCTGTAATCCCAGCACTTGGGAGGCTGAGGCAGGAGGATTGTTGTGAATTTGAGACCAGCCTAATCTACAAAAGTAAGCTTAAGGCCAGCCTGAACTTCATAGTGAGACCCTGTCTCAAAAAGACAAAAATAAATAAATAAAAATAAAAACCAGACTACATTATAAAATAAAAATTTTATTTTATGACAGAAAACTAGATGAGCATGGCAATGAATGTCTATAATCTCAGAATTCTGGGAAGCTGAGGTAGGAAGATTGCAAGTTGAAGTCCAGCCTGGACCATTTAACTAACTTCATGAGACACTTTCTCAAAATCAAAAATAAAAAGGGTGGGGAATGTGGCTCAGTGTGGTGTTCCTGGTTCAATGCCTGTAATGGGTGGTGGTATGTGTGTGGTGAGGGGGTAACACATGGTAACTGGAGTGGATTAAAATGGTCACCTTGTAAAACCCAGCTGAACTGAATCATTGAGGTGCTGGGTACGGAAGGCCTGCCTGAGGATTGTCGCCAACCACGTAAAAGAGAACTGGAAGGGAAGCTGGTGAGCTGTTGATCCTCCCGGAGAAGTTTGTCCTTCTGGCTTTCCTGGTACAAACTCAGCTGTTCTCATTGTCAGGAAGCTCGGGTCCTTGTTGTCACTGGGGGTGGCTGTGGCTCTCTTCAGGGCAGCTCTGGACCTTACCTTGAGCTCTCTTCCTGGCCTGCAGTGCAGCCCTCAGCCCGCTGGCACAGACTTTCTAGCTTTAACTGCTGAACTTTGGGCTTTCCCAGTGCAAATCCTTGGTACAGACTTGCATGAGACATAGCCATGGTCTCTAGGTCTCCAGCTGGATTCGTGAAGGACATTGCCATGGGCTCTTGGTCTTCAGCGGGACATTGTTGTGGGATCCAGGCTCTCAGCTGGATTCTTTGGGTCTCTAGTGTGTGGACAGATTTCCTGTGCTCTTCCACATTTGACTCTTAGGGTGAATATTATAACACAGTCCTATAAATTATGAGTCCTGTATTAAATCTATTCCCCTGTAAGCCCTGCTTGCAAAACAAATAGCTTATGTCTGAATCTTCTCCACGTGTGTATGCACTCATGAATGCACACATCCTGTTTTGGCTTGTGCCCTTTCTGTGGACTTTTTCTGTTTGCAAGTCAAGTTGCACATCTGACTGCTTGATTTCTAGGGCTGGCAAGATAGCTCAGCAGACTACGTGCCTGCTTTGGAAAGCACAGGGACTATCCTTGGATCACTGCAAGTGCGTGCTGCATAGTGAGACCCTGTAACAAATACAAATATGAAAAAAAAGACTTCTTGATTTCCAGTTTGGCACTGCCCAATCTTTTTATTTTTATTTTTATTGAAGAACAAATAGCAATGAGACAGTTCAAAGAAAAATTAACAGGACAGATTCAACAAATCAATACACTGCAAAATGTTTTTGTAATGTTTTGGTGAGGAATGGTTGAAAAAAGGTGTGGTATTTCTATATAATGGAGTACTATTCAGCTATAAAGAATGATAAACTTGAAGCATTTATATTGAAGTGGATGCCACTTGAACATATACTCATAAGTGAAATAAACCAGACACACATATGCAAATATCATATAGTCTCCCTAGTATAAGAAGTCAAAAGAAAAAATACAAATAGAAATGTACAACAACTAAAGACAATTGAGTCAGATAGTTAGGGCAAACTGAACAGCATATGCTGCAGGGTACTAAGCAGCTTCTCTTCTGGATGGTTAACAATCTAAGTTCACAGATCAAAATTGGAGAAATAGAAGAGCTGCAAGGCTAGCCAACATTTTTGCCCTAGCCTTTCAAGGTCAGCGAAGACTCAGGGCATAGGAGAATCTGTACTGTAACATCATGAAACTCAGTTGTGCCCCAAATTTTCTGATCAAGGAGATTATGGAGCCACAGAGGAAAGAGATTCATGATGTACAGTGTGCCTGGGGAGAGTCACATGGAGAGAGGACTTTCTCTCAGGCCCTCATAGAGAGCAAACTGGTCAAGCATTGGCTGTGACTCGTCTGCATGGATGACACAGACAAAGGATCTACAGAATAAAGTACAGGATTACAAGATAAACCCTGAGGGGACTTCACTGACCTCATCAGAAACAAAAGCTACATCTTTTGGTATATAGGTCTTGATCTATCTTGGTCTTAACCATCCAGCAGAAAAGTAAAAAATGAGGTATATAACATGGGGCCATAATAATAAATTGAGCTGTAAATGACTATGGTCAACAACTTCTTCGGATAACTCACTATTAGTGTGGAATGCTGGATTGTGTTGGATTGTGTCACCAAATTCAGGCACCTAAATTGTATTAATGACAACGGAGTGTCCATCTCTGACAGGTCTAGACAAAAAAGAATACAAAGGAAGAATCATGATGTGTGTATATAAACAGTACAGTTAGGATAAATATGCCATGCTTCTGCATAATTCTATGAGAAGCAAGATTTGCACTGGGCTGGGCATGGTGGCGCATGCCTGTAATCCCAGTACTCAGAAGGCTGAGACAGGAGGATTATTGTAAGTTCGAGATCAGCCTGAGCTACAAAGTGAGCTTAAGGCCAGCCTGAACTGCATAGTGAGACCCTGTCTGAAAAAAGACAAAAAAACAAAACAAAACAAAACAAAACAAAACAAAAAAAAAAAAAAAAAAAAAAAAAAAAAAAAAAAAAAAAAAAAAAAAAAAAAAAAAAAATAACAA
>PVKA01007572.1:0-34370 GCA_004027165.1 Ctenomys sociabilis | reverse complement strand
GAGACATCTGCTATAACAATGCCTGTAAGTATAATATCATGTATGCACCATCGTTTACCACTCAAGCCAGAAGCAGCAGGTTCCCTTCTAGAGTCATGTTCCCATTAAAGGGACGGATCTCAGCTAGAAGCCGGATACACAATAACTGGAGCTGCCCATCAGGAAAGTCACCCTGGCCTGCTCAGTACTCACAAAGCAGTGTATCTGGGGCAATGGAGGGTTGGCTAGGAGGATCAGTCAGGAGCACAGGCAGTGTCTGTGGCCTTCAGGAGCCCAAGCACAAGGAATGTACTAGCTTTCATTGCTGTGACCAAATATCTGATACCAAAAAGCTAAAGGAGGGCGGGTTCATGGTAAGGGTTCAGTCCTTGGTTGGCCGGCTGCAAAGCAGGATGGAAGGGGCTGGAGGAAGAAAGATGCTCACATCAGGGCCACCAGGACTCAGAGAGGGGAGGAAAGAGCCAGAGAGAGAGAGAAGGCACTCAGGGCCGGACACAGCCTTCCAGGTTAGACCCCAGCCATCCACCCTCTCCAACCAGGCTCTCCCTCCTAATGGCAATCAGCTCTTACTCATCAATGGTGAGGTCAGGCCCCCTGTGATCTGGCTATCTGTCCAGGCCCTGCCTTGAACTTCGATGCACTGGGAATAAAGCCCTCAATTCTGAAGAGTGTAGGGGACAGTTCATGTTCAAACCATAACATGCAAGGACCATTTCCAGGAGATGGTGCAATGGTGCTGTGCACATCCAGGCTGCCAAGGTTGGGCTCCTCACTTGGCCCCTTTGTCCTGCCCTCAGGAACTTGGCTGGGTTAGCGAGGAGCCCTATCTAAGGTCCAAGTGGGAAAGACTGGTTTGAAAACCCTGAGCTGTGGAGATAGCTCAGCAGTCCAAGTACCTGCCTAGGCAAGTGCAAGGACCCAGGTTTGATCCCTGGTACCACATGCCATGCTGGCCCTTACCCTGGGTGCACTGAGTCAGCTACTAAGACCAGATGTGGTGGCATATGCCTTTAATCCCAATGCTAGGGAGGCTGAAACAGGAGGATCACTGAGTCTGAGCTGCATAGTGAGACCCTGTACCCTGTACCAAGTAGAGAAAGAAAGAAACAAGAAAGAAAGAAAGAAAGAAAGAAAGAAAGAAAGAAAGAAAGAAAGAAAGAAAGAAACCTTGAAATCAGGAGAACATCTTATCAAGTCAATCCAAGATACAACTTAGACTGCTTCTGTTGGCAAAAACATCAGTCCTGCCTGTGGGTTTGACTGATGCACTCTCTACCCTGCTCCAACTGGACGACACTAGAGGCCCTGGCAATTTTAGTATCCCAGCTACCCAGCCATGGGCTCAATACCAACCCAGTTGGCGAGGCACCCTGTCCTTTCTTGGGAGCAAAGTCAAGACGATGGAAGCCCATTGTTACCAATAGCCTGGTTCCTATGGTGGGAAAGTCTTCAGGAGGGCTCTGAGAAGGGCACCACTGCCTAGTCTTCTGAGGCCCAGATCCTGCAGGGCTAGGTGAGCTCTCCAGGGACACCTGAAAGATATTTGCACTTCCTGTGTCCTTGTCACACCTGAGCCACCCATACAAGTCCTCAACACTCCCCAGCCCAGTCCAGCCGTGTTCTGCCTCTTCAGCCAAGGCTCTTTTGCTATGGAACATAAAAGATAGCTTAGGCAGGAAAGGAAATTCATTGCTCAATAAATGACCCAAAAGTAGGGTGACAATTCCTAGACCCAAGGTCACCAACATAGAATTTTCAGGCTCTTTCCCTTGCCTCTGTCTCTGCTTATGTATCAGCTTTGTGCTCTTGGCTTGTCCTGCAAGGTGGAATCAGACTGTTGGGAGCACCAGGCTGCAATGTTCCTTTAGGAAGATCCAGAGGCAAGTTCTTGTTTGGTTGGGTCTAGCTTGACTAAAGAGGCTGGATAGTGAGGATACTAACATTCCATGTCTTTGAATATTAGAGGACTGGAGTACTATACTACTCCAGTATGCAGAAGTGTTAGTTAGCAAGGGCTGCCATAACAAAATATGACTGCTGAGGGGATGAGGTGCTCAGCAGTGTGGTGCCTGCCTAGCAAGCACAAGGTCCTGAGTTCAATTCCCAGTATGCGCCCCCACCACAAAAAAAAAAAAATATACCACTGCCAGATATCTTGCACAACAAACATTTCTTTCTCACAGTTCTAGAGTTTGTAAAATCCAAGAGCAAGATGTCAGGAAGGACCTGGGTATGACAGTGAACACATGTAATCCAGCTCTTTAGGAGGTTGATGCATGATTGAACCCTTGCCTGGGCAACTTGAAACTTGGTGAGACCCTGTCTGAAGAGAAGAACTGAAAAGACTGAGGATGTAACTCAATGTGAAGGTCCCGGGTTCAATCCCTAGTACCAGAACAAAGCAAAAAGTCAGAAAAGCAGGTTTCACTCCGAGGCTGCTTCTCTTGGCTGGCTGGTGGGGGTCACACTGCTGTGCGTCACCCTGAGTTCCTGTTGTGCTTGTGCCGAGTGTCAGCGGACTCTTGTGCTGTCAGTCATCCTTTCCTCGTGACCTCCTCCAATCATACTTCTTAAGTTGGATCCCACAGTAACAGGACAGAAGTTTTTTGATCCATCAGGCCATCCGCACAGTGAGTGAGGAAAGAGCTACAAGGCAAGGATAATAAGCAAATCCTGGAGCCTCCAGAGAGCAAAACCAGGTCATGCATAGAAAATGAGGACTCCAAACCACACAGGAGTCAGCACAATACCACCGTGCTTCCAAGTCTGTGGAGAAACAGCATTTATGGTAAACTGTTATACCTGGCCAACCTTTTAATCAAGAAAGAATTAGAATATGGACATTTGCACATAGCAGTCCAGAAAGCCTGGGTGCTGTGCTTTCTGAGGAAACCACTGGAAGATGTATTTCAGCCAGCATGGGGTCTGAGGAGCAGGAGATCCAGCCAGAAGAAGCTTGTAGACGGGGGAGAGCAGCCAGTCCAGCTTGGAGCACAGGCTGCCCTGAAAGGGGAGTGGCTGACACAGGGTCTGGCACTTGCATAATTAATTGCCAGGCGCCTGATAGATCTGTTAGGACATTTGAAAATAAAATGGAAGGGTCAGCGGATTAAAGTGCCTGCAAGCAGGTACAGGGGCTGGGGGTTCAATCCCCCAGCCTGCTGTGCAGCCCCACCCCTGCTAAACCAGCAATTGAAACTGGGCGCGGTGGCTTGAGTCTGTAATCCCAGCTCTTGGGAGGCTATAAACAGGTGGATCTGATCTAGTAGTGAGACCATGAACACCCTGTAGACCCTTCCCTAAAAGAAAAGAAAAGAAAAGAAAGAAGAAAAATGTGAACAAGAGGGCTGGGGATATAGCAGCTCATTGGCACACTGAGCACCTACCTGGCAAGTGTGATGCCCTGAGTTTGATTCCTGGTACCAAACTCCAACAGATCAATACAAAACTCCCCCAAGACATTTTTAAATCTGACGTTAATAGTCTGATATATTACTCTGGGCATGCCTGCAATCCCAGGACTTGAGAGGCTGAGTCAGGAGGATTACCATGAGGTCCAGGCCAACGTGGGCCGCATTGCCACGCCCTGTCTCAAGGAAAAAAACAAGGAACTAGATACAAAGAAAGCTAAGCAAATGAAGGGGAAAAAAACCCGAGGCAGCCATTAACTCAAGGAAAATTAAGTGCTCTGCTTTAGGAGGGAATAATATTTGTGTAGCCACAAGAAGGAAAATGTTACTTATGTCACAATTACTGGGGTCTAGCAAACTTGTAGGATGGAAGGTGCACACAGGAAGGTGCTTCCAGGGAGGTAATGGGTGCTGAAGAGAACAAATGGCCACCCAAGCACCCTGCTCAGGAATGTGGTTATAGGTGGGCGAGGAGCCAGCAAAATGAGCTCATGGGTGATCCCAGCGAAGAGGTAAGAAAGGCAAGGGCCAAGGAATGGGCTTTGATAGAAGCCTTTTATTACTGTTTTAGTTTGAACACTGTGCAGAATTACTTTGATAAGGATTAATATAATTTTATATATAATATATTAGTATATATTATATTATTAATAACATTATATATTATATTATTACTATATAATGTATTGTATAATCCTAAGATATATATTATGTCATAATTACATAGTTAATATAATAAATTTTGGAACCCTATTGTACATGATGGTGACTATTTTAGTTAATAGTAATGTGTAGTTGAAAATTGCTTTTTACAAAAGGTTTACCTCAGATAAATGGAAAATATGAGGGCTGGCAGAGATGGCAGTCAGCTTGATGCTAACCTTCATGATGTTCTGTAAACTGGGAAATATCTTGTGCCCCGTGCTAGATATAACCTGCAGCTATCAGTTATCCCTTAGTAAAGCAGATGGGGGAAGAAATAAACACAATGTTCCAACAAAGAAGCATGGCACACACTGAAGAAAATCACCAGTCACCAGACCTTCTGGTTCAGATGGGGTAACACAAGCTCAGAGAGGCAGAGGGGCTTGCCCAGGCTTCCACAGCAAGTTAGGGGCAGAACTTGTCCTAAACCCCAAAGATACATATTTTTGATGACCTCTAGGCTGTACTGTCTGGCTTCCTGGATCTGGCAGCAAAGGAAATTCAAGGGGGTTTACATGGAGGTCTTTGTTTAGCTGAATATTCACTCTATGTGGGAGCCGGAAATAGTGTAGTCTAAAAGCACAAGATCCTGTGTCACTTTTCTCCCTCCCTGTCCTGTCTCATAACCACCTTCTGGTAAAGGGTTTTAGAAGAAAAGGGAATCTGAGATGATTCTCACTAAGGTGTGAATGACTTCTACCATATTTTTTATTTTATCAAGGCATAAATCACAAATGAGTTGATGGGCTGATTTTCAGTGAGTTAGAAATTTCCTGGGAGTGGGAAGGAATCTAGGGACACTGACAGCCTTAGGCATTTTAGAAAGCAATTTCTGAGAAAGTGTCCAGCACAATTTTCTTCTTTGTGCTACCTAGGATCCAAAGCCTGGGATTTGTTGACAGATTTTGTGTATCAAACAAGCTACCTTCATTGTCAAAGGTGATTTCCCATGTTCTATAACTCCAACCCAGAGGACAGGCAGTCTGTTCTTATTTACAATACCATTTTTATGGATTGATATTAATTTTTCGTGGGATCCTTTGCAACTTGCAAATATTGTGAGCTATCTCTCCGGTCCTATTGTTTATATCAGAGACCTTAAAAGAGCAACAGTTTTGGAGGCAAAGACCCTGGTTTCAAATCCCACCCAAGGGACCACGTGCTTGTTACCGCCACTCTGGTCCTATATCCGGTTGCACAACCATCACCTCCCAGGGACGGCAGCTGTGTGACCTGCACACTGCGCCTGGTTCCTAGCCGGAGCTTAGCTCGCTTCCTGTCCTGGAGCTCCACTGCTGTCCCAACCCAAGGTCAAGAGTCTGCCCCAGTTTCCCTCCGTAAGGTCACGCAGGGCAGGTAGAGAGGGCGAGGAGGTATTGACCTTGCTGGCCTCAGCCTGGAATCCCCATTTCGCGACCTGGCCCTTCTTGGCTTCCTGCACAGCCCAAAGTCTCTGATCTCCGTGCCGGATCTCAGGTCACCGAGGAGAGGGAGAAGCAGTTCACCCATGTGGCCTGCAGGTGGCAGCAGAGCCGCGCGGAAGTTGAGACCAAGCCCTGCCAGCCTGGGATGGGCGTGACGAGGACAGGGCGTGGTAGGGGAGGAAGGGCGTGACCGGTGCAAGGACGTGGGCAAAGCGGGAATAGGCGTTCGTGGGGAGGTGAGCCCTGGGACCTGTGATTAGGGCCTTGAATTAGGGCGATCAGCCCACAGCCACAGTCTCTCTTCTTGTAGCGAGGTAATTCTGAGCGTGAGCACCCAAATCTAGACCCTCAGGGAGAGCAGATGCGTATTTACTCCAGGCCGGGACAATAGGTGTGATCTGGCAGGTGCCCGGTGCATCAGAACGCAGGCTCCTACCCGTGGACCACTTTTCCCTCCCCGCTTCTGTTCTTTCTGTTAACTTTGAAAAAACTCCTTAGAAGCACCACGCTCTGTTCCCAAGCTATTGCCTTTGCCGGTACCCTGCAAGCGCGATCTTTAGATCAGACCGCATCTGCTTCAGCTTCTAAACAGGGGCCATGGGGGAGCCGGGGAGATGGCTCAGTGGAATAAGTACTTCCCTGGCAAGTGCAAGGGCCTAAGTTCAATACCCGGTTCTGCCAAAAAATAAATAAAGAAATAAACAGGGGCCACACCTCATCCCCACAGCTTTCTTTCCCGGCTCACAGTTGCAGACGTGGAGCGCAGATCCTAGTCTGAACTCGGGGCTTCCGGTCGTCCGCTTTGCTAAATTTATTCCTGTAATTGCATTCTGATTGCCCGTGGCCTTTATTTAAATGTAATATATTAGTGCATTGAATTGCAAATAGACAAGCAAGATTTCTGTATTTCCAAGATCCCATTACTCGATTCAACCCCAAATTAGCAGACCATTTAGCCCCTTGTAGCTGAACCTCTTCACTTAGCCTCATAAACACCCATCTTCTGCAAATAGGGCTTAGAATTTTCTCACTTCCATTTTTAGGGCGTTCACTGATATCCATGTCACAGATTCAGAATTTGTCTGGGTGAAGTTATTATTCATTTTTTATAGTTGGATAGTCACATGACCCCACAGAGGACTGGGTTTCTATTTAGCCATAAAACTAATTTAGAAATTTAGTTTCATCTGCATAAGCTACAGTATGAGACACTTAAAAAGTACCAATTTAACTAAGAATGATCCTCATTGTTCTCAATGTATGGGTACACAAGAAGAAACTAGACTCTAATCTTATCAAGTCCTAAAATATCCTGTTTAGGACTAGGAATGTAGCTCAGCTTTGGAATGCTGTGCCCACCATGTCCAAAGCCTTGGATTTATTCCCCAGTACCAAGAAAGATAAGACAGTAAAAACCTTATGTTTATTTCAATTTTATTTTCAGAGCAGTGCTTTAAGATCTAGAAAATAAAATGTGTAGCATTACAAAGCACACTGGTTATATTCATACAGAGCCCTCCATAGCCACGACCCTTTATTTGTGACCAGCTGTGGATCAAATATATATATATTTTTTAAATTGGGTCTTTACAGGTGTTCTTTATCATCATCATATCGATTATTTCTGCAGAATCACATTGCATTAGGTACTAGAGAGATGATTTAGTGTGTGTGAGAGGTCACACGTAGATCCTCAATTTTATAAAAGGGGCTTGAGTCCCCATGACTTTTAAAGTTAACAGGGAGTCCTGAAATCACTAACTGCAGCTACAGAAAACCAAATGCACAATTTTAAAAATATTTCTTAGGAACTCGAACTTAAGAGTTGGTAATAGCTTCAGTAGCATATTAAGAAACTGCTACATTTAGAAGCAGGGATAAGGGTAAATGATACTACAGAGTTTCTGGAATGGCTCCGAGGTGGTGAGAGGCATCTGTGCCCCGGACACCGGCAGTCACACAGGCTGCTGGCTCTCAGGAGTAGGCTCCTCCCTTCACCTGCCCACGGAGTCTGCACTGCAGAGGCTGGTGAAGGTAAAGATGTGACTGTTCTCCATCTCAGCAGAGCCCAAGGTCCTCCCCGTAGAGCCCTCAGCCCTATTCTTTGTGTACTGGATTCCGGATCTTCCCCCAGCAGCCCCGGCCACCGAGCCCCCTCTGGAGACTTAAATATGTGACCCCTGACTCTATGGGCCATGTCTCAGGGTGAATTTGCCTCTTTTGCGGTCCAGTACAAAGACAGGGAAGGGCAACTCCAACTGGGGCAGTGCCAGCAGACCAGCGGGAAGTCAGTGTCCCTGGCCTGGAGTCCTTTCCCCACTCCACCCCCACCCCTGCAAGTACAAGCTCCTGCTCTTCCGGATCTGGGATGGAAATGATGCAGCCCAGTCTCTGGCCTCCTTAGTCCAACTGAGCTATCCCTGGTCTCAGTGTCTTTTGGGGAAGGGACTTGCTTGACTCAAATGTCATGTTTAAAAATAAGATTTCCCATTAACTTTTTTCTGTTTTAGTGAAATATATTTGTTGTGATTTGAATATTTCTGCCTTTTTTTTTTTTTTTTTTTTTTTTTTTTTTTTTTTTTTTTTTTTTTTTTTTTTTTTTTTTTTGCGGAACCGGGGATTGAACTCAGGCCCTTGCGCTTGCCACACAAGCACTTATTCTACTGAGCCATCTCCCCGGCCCCATTTCTGCCCCTTCTTAAAATTTTTGTTGTTGTTGTTTATCTTTTTGAGACAAGGTCTCATTATGTAGTTGAGGCTGGTCTTGAGCTCTTGAAAGTAGGCTTCTTCCTTTGTAGCGCAGGCTAGTCTTGAACTTAACAGCAAACTTCCTGCCTCAGCCTTCCACTGTGCTGGGATTACAGGGTGTGCACCACCACTCCCTGCTAAATTCCCCCCTTTTTGTGTGTGGAGCCAGGAATTGCACTCAGGACCTTGAACTTGCCAGGCAGGTGCTGTGCTGCTGCGCTACATCCTTGCCCTTCCTTCTAAAATTAATGCTGGAATTTAAACTCCAGGTGATGGTGTTAACGAGACTCGCAGCAGGTGATAAACTATGAAAGCAGACCCAAAAGTGCCAATAACCACCTTAAAAAGGGCCATGAGAATACCCTTTGGCCCGTCCCCCCATATGGTGGACAGAAAATTAAGAAGCCCAAAACCTCTCCCTCGAGATGTTAGCTCAGCTTGGCATCTGGCTAACAGGGTATACATTTACAATCTGAAATGCTGGAATAATAATAACCACTTCTATAGTTTACTACTATTTAGGTACTTTATATACATCATTTAATTCTTCAAACAATTCTATGAAACTGATTCTATTATGTCATCTCTTCAGTGGGGAAACTGAGGCATAGAGAGCCCGCCACCATACCTGTGTCCTTCAGAATCCACGCACTTCCCCACCATATCCTGTGGAACATAAGATGCTTCCTTGTAGCTCAAGTATTTTCTTACATGAACCAGAGACTATCTGGGGATTAATTCAGATCTTATGAAATTTGCTTCAAAGAAGGCAGCTGAATTGAAATGGAAGATCTAATATGTGGCATTCATGAATAAATTATAGGGTTCTCTGGTTTTAAATAAAAATTATTTGCATATCTTGTTACTGTCATCAGATAGGAGGAGGAGCCTGTCTTGCACGAGACAGGAGTCACTGTAAATGTCCCCTGCTCGTCCTCATCAGCTGGCCAGCAGGTCGCTGTGGCACAGAGAGATGGGATTTCTGGCTGCTGCTCAGGCTCCTGTGAGCCTGGACCATTTGTGCAAGCCATCAGCAGTTTTCTCACCAAAAATCAGGGCTGTCGAGGAAAGAACATTCCAGTGTCATTCTCTTGCTTCATATCTATGCTTCTTTATGGAATGATTTCTTAATCACAGTCACTTGTCTTTAATTAGACACATCTCTGCCTCTTCATGCTGTGCCTTACATTTGTTAATGCCTGGCTGTAGTTTTTCCTTCCATTCAATAGCATGGAGGTTTTCTTTCTCTTTAACTCTTCCCCCTGAGCATGCATACATATGCAGAGACAGAAACACTTACACATACATGTTTATGCAATACATGAAAACCCTGCCCAACACTTCTTGTGTATCTTCTGCCCCAGACTTGGGTTCTCAGAGAGCAGGAAGTGCTGTGAGTCCACATCAACCATGCTTACCCTTGCTGCAAAAGATCCTTTCTGTGGTCTCCTAGGTCCCTGGGGTTGCTGGGAGACTTGGGGTTGGATGTTTATGCTTCCAGTGTGGCTTTTGGACCAAACTGCTGTGTGTCCATGAGCACATCACCCAACCTCTCTGAACCTCCATCTCCTTGGCTGGGGGAGGGGTCACATGACCTCACATGACCATCACCATCATCATCATCATTTCCTGGAGGAGAAGCAGATAAAAAGTCAACTCTGCAGAGATGTTTGGGGTTTTTTAAATTAATTTTATTGAGAAACAAATAGCAATGAGACAGTTTCAAAAGTGATTAATAGGACAGTTTCAATAATTAATACATTGCATATTGTTGTCTTCATCATGGTTATTCATAGTACAAGATGCAGACGTGACATCCTGTCCAAACACTATTAATACAAATCTTTCTTCTCATTGAATTAAGAGAAAGTAGCTGTGTATCTATCTTATTTTGTATATACAGATATAAAATAGTCCTTCATTTGTATCCCCTTTTTTTGTTCAATTTTATCAGAGATGGGTATTCCATTGCCATTTAAATATTGCAGATGCAGGGCCGGCAGTATAGCTCAGCGGACTAAGCGCTTGCTTAGGTAAGCGTAGGGACCAGGGTTCGATCCCTGCTTCCCTTTGCCACGCTGGCCCCGCCTTCGGGTGCGCTGAGCCGGCGATTGGAGTCCGGGTGTGGTGGCGCACACCTGTAATCCCAGCACTAGGGAGGCGGAAAGCAGGAGGATCAGTGTGGGCTGCATAGTGAGACTCTGTGCACACACACAAAAAAAGAAAAAACCTAAAAAAAAAAAAATATTGCAAATGCATGGACTCAGCAAAATAATTCAATATACTCCAGTAGTCCATAATACTAGTGGGTTATCTGTAGGACTGGCAATGTCAGGAGTTGTTGTCTTGAGCCCTTTACAGCTCAGCATAATAATATGGTCCCACTTTTCATATCTTGTTATACTTTTCTGCTGGATGGTTAAGACCAAGATAAAGCAAGACCTATATAACAAGAAATGTAACTTTCGTATCTGACAAGATCAGTCAAATCCTCTCAGGATTTAACCTGAAACCCTGTACCTCAGTCTGTAGATCCTTTGTCAGTGTCAGCCATGTGGATGAGTCATGGCCATTGCTTGACCAATTTGCTCTCTCTACAGAGATATTTGATTCAGTCTTCTCCAAATTCACCCTACAAGCCATCCATTCTTTATCTCCTGGAGCTGAGGATGAAAGGACCAGGAAACCACTGAGATCTTGAACAATCATGGGCTGTGACCAGGAGAAAAGTCTTGGTCAAGAGAATGAGAGGAGGGAGCGAAAATGGAGGAAGGAGGGAGGTCGGGGTGGTCATTATTTGGACCTCCCACTTGCTAGACACTGGATGGGGGCAGGGATGCCCGCAGTGTGCTGGATTAACTAATGGGCAACTTGTAACGCTCAGCTGACCTGAATCAGCATGTGCTGGGCGTAGAAGGCCCACCTGAGGATCGTTGCCAACAGCATGGAAAGGAGCGCTAGAAGGGAAGCTGGAGTGCTGCTGACCCTCGAACGAGAAGCTTGTCGTGCTGGCTTTCCTGATAGGAACTCAGCTGTTCTTGCGTGGGAGGAGCTGGGGTTTTCACTATCGCCGAGGATGGCTGCAGTGGTTCTTCTTCAAGGGGAGCTCTGGTCCTTACCTTGAGCCTCCAGTGAAGATCCCTCAGCCTACTGCCTCAGATCCTTCATCCCTCTGGCACAGACTTTGCAGTTTCCACTCCTGACCTCTGGGTCTCCCAGGGCAGATCCTTGGCCCTGGGCTGGATTCTTTGCGTCTCTAGTGTGTAAACGCATCTCCTGTACTCTTTTGCCTTTGACTCTTTGGATGAATGTTATAAAATAATCCTATAAGTTATGTATCCTGTATTAAATCCTTTCTCACCCTGACTACAACAGTTGGTCAGGGCCAGGGTGGCAGGGGAGCTGGCCCTGATCGGGTGTGGAGAGCGATGGAGATTCTGGGAATGTGGTGATGAAGGTCACCCAGCATAGTGATTTTATTTCATACCACTGGTTCTATATGTAAAATGCTTAGATGAAAAATTTTATGGACACTTTACCCCCAAGAATGACGAAGTAACCTTATTTAAAGTAGATGTTTTGCAACTTCACCATCTAATGGCCACTGAGTGGAACCCAACACCTCTACAGGAGTGTGTGAATGCTAAGAGCCCAGCTTTGGAACCAGCCAGAACCAAGATGGGGTCCTGGCTCCACCACACCCTCGCTTTTAGCCTTGGGCAACTAAATTCTCCTTGTGGAGCATAGCACTGCCAGGTAGTGGTAGTTACGGCTCTGCAGGTCCGTACATGTGTGGTCTCTGTTGTGAGCAGATACAGCCAACGCAGCTACTATGGGCAGCACAAAAATAAATGGAGGTTGTGTCCAGCAAAAGCAGGCAGGGGAAGGGTTGGCCCACGAGGTTCGACAGGCTGACCAGTGCCTGCTTTGGGGCTCAGTTCTTCCACTTTTCGGATGGGGAAAATAATCGTCCCATCTCCTAGGATTGTAGTGGGAGTCAAACAGGCAAATGTGCCAAGTGCTTTGCCATTGCCTGACACAGAAAATAAGTGAACAATAAATGATTATAGTTGTTCAGGTGGTTGCAGAAGTAGGAACTGAGAATGCAGAAGGAGGAGGTCATAGTTATTAAGCTCTTACTGTGTATACAGGAAGGCCAAGACTTCAAGCAGTAAGACTCATTTTATTTTTATTAGTTACTAAAAGTATTTCCTATTGGCATAGAGTTTTGTGCTGTGGTCCATTAGCTTGTATTATATTCCCCAGTACTCTCTGGGGTCATGTTCCAGATCAGGGAGCAAGGCTTTTAAGTTCACTCTGCTGCAGAGAGCAGAGACAAGGTTTGACTCCTCGGCCATGGATTCCAAACCTGTGTTCTTAGCCGGTGGAGCTGCCTGCTCCTCTCAGGCCCCATCAGTGAAGATTTGGAAATGTCTGAGGTGTTTGCAGGGCATGTTACAGAATAGGGAAGCTTCTGGAGTCTAGTGGCCAGGGACCTCGACCACTAAATGCTCCACAGTCTCGTGTAAGCATCTGTAAAATGAAGAATAATTCAGTCCCAAGGTCAGCAGTACCCATGAAGGGACACTGCACCGCATCACGCTGTCCAGTTGTGATTTAGGTTCCCAAACAGCACTCTGTCCTATGAAGATTTGAGTCCACTGAGGGCACAGAGCGGTGGCACAAAGATAGGTGTCCTCAGGATGGAACTAGGTGGCACAAGAAGGTCTTTCACCTCTGCGGAGGGAGAGACAGCTGGTGTAAGTTACTAAATTTTCATTGCAGATTCTCTGTATTTCTGACCATTTTTGCACAAATGCAGAAGCAAATTCTCCTTGGTGGGAGAGGGTGCTTGATTGTCTAGCTAACAGCTTGGACCTGACCGGGGAGAGGTCCTGGCTTAATCTCTCTGGGCTGTGACATCCACAGTCCAGAATGACATATGCCTAGCCGTTCCCAGAGCTGCAGCCAGGATCAGGTGAAGTTATGGAACAAAAGTATATGGTTCTGCACAAAGGGGAAGCATTCTTAAAAGGTAACTCAGAATAATCAGCAACAACATAGAGCTCTTTTCTTTGCACCTTGGGACCAGCCTCCCAAACATGCCTGGGGTTTCACCTAACAGCCCGGGCATGGGGCCACCACTGCCTGCCACTCTTGCAGCACCCCAGGATCTGTTGTGAATGCGTCCTGATTGTTGCCAGCCAGAGTGGAAAGTGAGCCTAGGAGAGCCCCCGTGTGCTCCCTTGGTCCTAACTCCTCTAGTCTTCTAGTCACAGAGAATGAGGAGGAGCAAACCGGGGCTGGGACAGCTGGATGCTCACCTGCTGCTCACCGTTCCCTTGGTCAAAATGTCAGGTTGGAATTAATCTGTCCAAATGTCAAACTACTCCCCATGCACACACAAGGAAGCACATCAGCAGGGCAAGTCTTGGGTCTCCTCTACAGGGCTCCTATTTATCTCTTCCTACCCGGGGTTTGTATGTCCCCCAGGCCCTTGCTGCTACAGATCAGTTGTGGTCCTTACATTGCAACTCTGCATCTTGGAGAGCGGCATGACTCCAGGGCACGAGGCATGGCTCATCCTGTCAGCCCAGTCCCAGGAAATCAGCCCCAGGAGGATCCCGAAGAGAAGGAACTGAGAAAGTTTCCCCTATGCCAGCACAACAGTCTTTCCTCTCAAACCCCAACTCCCTCACTTATAGATAGGGCGACTTCAGTAAGTCACTTAGCCACTGGCTGCAGGATTCCCATCTGTAACACGAGGCTGCCAACCTTGATACTAAAAGACTGTTGTGAGTGCTAAATTAGGTTTGTCATGTAAAGGGTAGGCACACAAAAGGTGCCCATTGGGTTAGAATTATTGCAACTACAAATTGGCTTAATAGGAGGAGCAGGTAGGCTGGCCAGCAAACTGGTCAGAATTTTACCAGGAGGTGGGCTATGTTTCTTTTCATTCTCAGGGCTTTGATTTCACGTTGCATCATTGTTTCCTTTTCTATCCAGCTTGCCCCACTGTGACAAAATGACTGCAGTTATTCCAGGTCTCACAGCATTCAAAGAGAAAGCTCTGTTTTCTATGATTGATGGAAGTCATGGGGATTGCTCTGATTAGAGCACTTCAGATGCAGTCGGGAGGGTATACCGTGCTGCAATGGCAAAAGGATTGGACTCGGCGCCTTGAGATCCACCAAAGTGCACACCTGTCCAGGTCTTCCCACCTGCATCTCCAAAGCCTCAGAGTATGATGTTTTATCCACAAATAGACTCTAGGGAAGAGCTGTAGCGGGCGTGTCGTTTTCTGAATCAGTGGCCCACTTAGGGGTAATTTCCCAGGTGCTCTTTTCAGTGACTCCCCATACAGGTCAAAACTTTTTCCTTTTCCCAGAAAATAGCTTTCTTCTTCCAGAAACACCAGCCACTCCTGAGCCCCCTTGCCAGGCCCTCAGAGGCACCCAGGGCTGTACAGTACTACAGTGCACTCTTGCCAGGAACAATGAGATTTTAATCACTGAGTCCACTAAAGAAGATGAAATTTATCTTAAATAGCTTTTCCCCCCTTTTTTGATGGAAATGAAGAGAAAATTGAAGCTTGGAAGGGTAGGGCTTTTTTTTTTTTTTTAAATTAGAATGTATGGGGCTGAGCCCCAGGTAGCCTTTGTGAGGGACAGTGATTGTCTGTGGCTGGCACAGAGCTCCTGGCAGGGCAATGACATAGTCTAATGGAACAGAGCTACGGGGCCAGGCCCCAAACAGGGACACTGCTCTGGGGTGTGGCAGGGGACGAGACAGCAGAGACGCTGTATTGGTTACTTATCTCTCATTGCTGAGACAAAATAACCGACAGGCAAAATTAAGGAAGGGAAGGCTTATTTAGCTCAGTTTATGGAGGATTCGGCTGTAACAGAAGGCTGCCAACCTCGATATTAAAAGGCTGTTGTGAGAACTAAATTAGATTTGCCGTGCAAAGGGTAGGAACAAAATAGGTGCCCATTTGGAGTCCAAGGCAGAGTAGTGTGGTGAAGGGCAACAATTCGAGGTGGCAGAAGACAGCCAAAGCATTAAAAGCCACACAGCAGGGGCAAGCCTCTTTCCTACCTTATGTTGTATGAAGTCTACTCTCCCTCGGGTGGGTGTAGCACTCACACCATGCCTTCCTCTGGCACAGGCTCAGGATGTTTACAAAGTGAGGACCCTGACCCCTTGCTGGGTGACTTAGGCCTGTAAACTTCTCAAGTTGACACAATGAGCAATGTCCTAGAGGTCCGGGACGTAGGACTACTGAGTTGCTTAGTCAAGATTCTAGACTTCTCAAGATGACACAACATAGCAACCACTACAGATGTCCTGTTCCATGTCTAGGGCAGCTCCAAGTGTAACAGATAAGGAGCAGGGTGTGCATTTAACAGCGTGCCGAGTAAAGGGAGCAGGGGGCACATGGGCAAGGGACTGTGACTGAAATCTGCTCAGGCGGAGGTCCACTATGTCTTCACATATCACAATGAAACATACACTTGCCACCTTGCTCTGGTGCACAGTGACGCACTGCGCAACCAACTCTGAGCCCCGGACCCCAGGCTTCTCAAGAAGCTATTTGGGCCTCACCCTCGGCCACTCCCATTCCCTCTGGTGGAGGTCATCTCTGAGCTAATGTATTGATTCCACCCCTCTGGCCTCTCCTGGTTTTCAGTGCCCCCATCCTGGGTCAGATTTTCTAGCACCAGGCTCAGCCCTGTGGCAAGATCTATGCTCCTAGAGCACACATCCAACCCCAGACCCCTCAGAGCTCTGAGATGCTCCCCACGGCCTGCAGAGCGAAGTCCATGCGGCTTCAGGACAGCCCGACCCACAATCAGCCATTCTTTTCCATACAGCCCAGCCTCCTTCAGGTAAATGAGTATTGCTTCCCTTCTTCCACTGGCCTTGTGCCACTCAAGACCACCTGGAGAGAAAAGACAGAGCCATGTTCTCCTTCCCACCACTGCCTCTGCCTTGCCAGGGTCCCCAGTTCAGGATGCTTTTCATTTGCCCAGGACAGTAGTCAGCTTGCACACGGCATGTGGCACCAGGTACTGAGGGGGATGAATTCGTACCACGATGTCCTCTGGTCCCCAGATTAGGATAGCAGGCTGTACCCACTTCACAGACACAAGGTTGAGGCTCAGAGAGGGGAAGGACATGCCCAGGCAGCTGACTGCTGTGTTTCGAGCCACAACCTCACAGACCCAGGGTGAGTACCCCTCGGGGAAACGCATCTGTGCTTGGCCGACATAGTCCTGTAATCACTAATTCCTGCTCCTCTTCAGCCCACTAGGAATCCAGGACCAAGCAGGTCTGCAGAACTTCCTGCATGTCACAAAATCCATCTGTCACTCCCCAAGAGCAAAGAGCATTCTGATTGCCAGCCAGTGTACTCAGGGAGGCTCCAAGCCATATGGCAGGGGAGTCCCGCTGTGAGATCCCGTCACTGCTGTCTGCTAATTGGCTTTAAAGCTAGCAAAGTAATTAGGTAAGGGCCACCCTGGAAGGCAGCACCCAGCACCCAGAAGGCACATTTGCCCCCTAGGTGAGCTCATCCCTCCTCAAATCTCTTCCCTCTCCTGGGCTCACCAGGAGAGGCTGAGTGGGCTCAGGGGACAGCTCCACCCCACACATAGGTAACTGGGACAGGAGCAAGTTTTGAGATGCAAATACACGCTTCTTCACTGGCCCCTGTCCATCTGGCAGCCAGGACATCGGTGTGCTGCCCTTGTGGGGGGGAGAAGCAGGAGTCCTGGCCCTCACACACAGCATCCCTCCAGTCACCACTCCTTGTTGGATGATGGAAGACATGAATTGCCACAGTGGCCGGGAGCTCAGGGTGGGGCGGGGCACCACAACCTCTGGGCAGCACTGCAGGGGAGACTGAGAGAGGTCACAGGAGGCTGGCCAGGGGAGCGGGGCAGGAAATGTCCTGGAGTCGCTGTGCATGAGCCTCAACTCTTCCTCTCAAGGGGCCATCTGTTTAGGAGACAACAGATCCGGGAGACAGAGCCTCAGATTGGGGGTGACTTTTCTGGTGGCTTCCATTGCAGGACACAGGGAATGACTCAGGCAACCCACAGAGCAAGAAGCACAGAATTTAGCTAATGAGATGTGGACAAGCCTATGGAAGATGTTTGTCTCTGAGTAATTCAGATGCAACCAAGCCCATGCACTAATATTTATTTGTCTTATTTTTTTAAATAGGGTCTTGCTTTGTATTCCAAGTTGGAGTTGAACTCACTAGGCACTCACAGTGATTTTCCTGCCTCAGCCTCCCAAATGCTGGGATTATAGGCATGCACCAGCACATCCAGATTTTTTTTTTCAAGATACCCTGACCCCAAAACAATGAACTGTAGCATAGATCCCCAGTGCTAATTCCTGGGGGATACAGAGACAGGATTTACCCGACATGTCACACAGCAGATGTCTGAGTCACCTCTGAATATCTCTCTCCCTAGCCCTAGTTCCACAAGTTGTCCAGATTCTTGCTGCTCTCTGTGTCCTCCAAACTCAGCTCTACGTCCATCATCCTGTACGCCGGCCCCCTCTGGGCCCCTCCAACCCCACTGTCCCACACCCCTGCACTCTCTGGGTGAGCCTCCATTTCCTTGGAATTGGCCAGCTTCCTCCTCTCCTTTCACTCCACACTGATGTCCAGGAGACTGCAGATGGGGAACTTCCTGTTCCCAAAGGGAAGGGGAAAGTGGCCACATATACTTGAGTATCATTTTCTTCCCTGTCCTCCATATGTGGGCAGGGAAGAGCCTCTAATGAGCCCCTTGAATCTCCTGTGGTGGCTTCCGCTGCTCTCACTTCTGCCCCTTCCCATCCCCAGGGGTCACCCTGTCCTTCCTCAACCTGCCTGGGGAAAGGGAAAATCACAGGCAGGAGCAAGGATAGACGGGGATGCCTCAGAGTTGACCGCTGAGCCCTCACATCTAGCTTCCTCCTGGCTCCCAGCCCCTGGGCTCTGTGTACCTAGCCAGGCCCTTGCACTTCCACTCCTTCACTGGATCAGAAGCAGCAGAGGGCCTGGATGTCCCCCTAAGTCCCCCTTCTGTGTCTCAAGATGCAACACTGAGGCTCAGAGAGAGAGGGGACCCTCATGAGGTCATACAACTCCCACAAAAGGAGCTGGAGCACAGGTCTCCTAGTTTTTAGGTTAGTAACTATCCCATGGAACAAAGCTTACACAATTTCTAAACTATGGTGGGTTAAAATGAGTGACACTGAAAATACATATTTTAAATCATCCTGTGGTCATTTGGGTTTTTCTTCCCCTTTACCAACTGAGAAATTGTTTGTGTTCTAAATGGAACCCAAAGATCACCTCCACCTCACCTTAACCCCAACCCCTGCTCTATCTCCCTAGAAGCCCTCAAGTCATTGACCTCCCCTTTTCACCAATCCTCTTCTTAGAACACTCAAGCCATGACAATTTGCAAATATCCACCTGCTTTCTGTAAAGGTTTTACCATCAGGTCCTTTCCCACCAACGTACAGCCCTGCCTTATTTAAACGGTTCTCTCTCTTTCTCTCTCTCTCTCTCTGTCAGTCTCTCTCTCTCTCTCTCTCTCTCTCTCTCTCTCTCTCTCTGACTGTCTCTGTCTGTCTGTCTCTCTCTCTCTCTCTCTCTGTTCCCAATGCCCAGCATGTACCCTAACCTTGGGATGCTGGCCCCACAAGAACTCCAGCTTCCCCACACCCATGCTGGGGATGGCAGCTCAGCAGAGGGGGCTCTGGCTTAGAACTTAGGGCCTCTGGTCACCATCAGTGCTGGAGTCCTTTTGCAAGTGAGGTTGGACTCATGGCTTGAGACTGTCCAGAATGGCTCCCCTGGGCCAGAAATAAAGGTCCCTGCTCTGTGGTAGACATGTCCAACCTTTGCAGCTGTGACCTTCCTTCCCCCGCCCTCCTGCCCCTGAGTCATGCTTTCCTCTTTGCACTGACTCTTTTTCTAAAACATAATTTTATTGAGAAACAAATAGCAATGAGAAAGCTTCAAAACCAATTAGTAGGACAGTTTCAATAATTAATACAGTGCATATTGTTGTCTTCTTAGTGGTTATTCATAGTTCAAAATGCAGACGTGATATCCTGTCCAAACACTATTAGCCCTGACTCTTAGGGACATGCATATGACTTCTCCTAGTCCCCACAGAGTGAAGCTAGACTGGCAGGGGGGCTGCCCACCATGGGTTGGGCACACAGCCTCACCCACATAGGACCATTGCAAGTATCCTTCCCCAGGGCGACCAGAAGTCCAAGCTGTGATAGAGGCACAGCTGAGGTATCCTCCCCTCTGCGCCTGTTCAACTGGGTGCCAACCCCCTGGTCCTGACCAAGCTCTGCTTTCCCTGGCTGGTGAGTTTGTATTCACAGTGTCCCAATATCTCTTAAGCAGCCCACATGGTACATGAGGATGTATGCATGAGGCCCTCACAGGTTCCTGTGGACCTGCAGCTGCCTCCATTGTGTTTCAGGTCACTATCAGCACCCCATCACAAAGCCTAAGGCACCCCACAAGCTTCCAGGTGTCTGCCCAGGCACCACTTCCTAGAGGGGCCCCCTCTGAACACCCCCGTGGAGCTCACCCCTAGTCCATTTGGGGAGCTCTTATTTCCTCCTTACATCAGCCATTCGCCCTGGGGTCTGGGCATCGAGGCCAAGGCAGTTCAGGGAGGAGAGGCCGTGTATCCACTGGGCTGAGGCTACGAAAGTGGCCCTTGGAGGAACTCTCTTTCTGAGATCCAAAGGGGGAGGTAGGAGGCTCAGAGAAGGAAAGGGGCAGCTGAGGTCTCCACAGAAAGATTGACTTCAGTTTTCAGCCCCAGAGGTCCTCTGGCCCTCGTAGCACTGACCATGGCTGAGCCCTTTGCCTTGTCTCCCTGGGTGCAGGGTCAAAAGCGTATTCTTGGAATACGCATAGAAACAGAACTCAGCACGTGGGCTCCCCAAGGCCCTGTGGACACGGAGGAAGGTATGAGACATCGCTGTCACCCTAGGGCTAGACAGAGGAGGCACTGAGGGAGGTGACAGGGGAGTTGTGGCCTGCAGGAGTTCAGTGTCTTTGAGACTCGGTAGATGGAGCACAGGAGATTTTTTCAGCCTAGGTGGCTGTGGCACAGGGACATGGGATGCTAATCCTGGGTGTACATTAGGATCCCCTCGGAGCTTGGCAAACCCCAGCATCAGGCCACATGTGGAGCCACTGAGCAGAGCCCTGAGGTGTGGTCCTGGTGTGCATGACCTTTAGAGCACCTCAGAGGATCCCCAGCGTGCACACAGAACTACTGCTCAGATCTGTCCTTTGTCTTCACCCTCTGTCCAGTTCTTCAAAGCCCTGGAATCCTGCACCTCTGCCCCTGGTGGCTCCTGGTCATCTAGGAAGTGTGCCTGGCTTGGTGCAGGGGGGTGGGGAGAGGGACACCCAGGGCAGCAGATGGGCATGGGGCAGTGGGGAAAGGAAGCTCTGGATGTTCCCGGTCACTGATGGTAACCAAATCCCAACATCAAAGTGGCAGAATATACTGCCTTGCTGGGCTCAGCACTGGCTACTCCCTCCTGACCTGCCAGCATGGACCTAACCTCTTTCAGAGCCATGTGCATCCTGTGAATCCTTTCGTGGTCCCTCAGTCTGAACCTGCCATGGTCCTTCCAAGATTCGGCGAGTGTCAGTCTATCTTGCACTGAACGTTTTTTTCTTACTAACCAACCCCATTTGTGTCTTGGTCCAAATGTCTCTGTCCCATTGGGAATCTCTCTGTCATTTCTCTTTCTCTGCTTGTTCTCGGTTCACATCTCTGTCCCTGGTTTCTGAATCACTCTGTCTCCACTGTCTCTGTGTCTGCTTCTTTCAGCCTCTTCTGTTGAGTTTTACATTCTATATTTTTTAATAGATTATGACAGGTCAGAGAGGGTCACTCAAGTTCACTCCTAGAGCAAGCTGAGCCCTTTGTCTGCTCTGCAATTTTCCCAGGCATGGACTGCCACCAACCACCAAGCTGTTAGGATCATCACGCCCTGTTGGCTGAGGCTAGGGGCCAGCACAGGACTCCTGCAGTGGGCCACACTGAGCCCCGCCCTCCTGGCTAGAGCACGGCTCTCTAAGCCCACAGTTTGTTTCTGGGAAGCCAGATTGAATTAGCTGCTGAACCCATCTGGCTAGCCTTTGGCCTAATACCATCTGGCAGCTCATGCCTCAATGCCAACCCCAGCCCCGTGGCCTCAGGGCCAGAAATCCAATTTACAGAAGCTTAATTGAGCCTTGGACTCCCTGGGGCATTGGCCCTCAAGTCCTCCTGCCCAGCTAGCAGCAGATTTCTCAGTGATTAGTAAAGGAGGAAAGAAATGCAGGAGCCAAGTTAATTTCAATTACCCTCATTTTCTCCCTGGAGCAGCACATGCCCCTTGCTAAGTGCATCTTTGTGTCACTGCTTTGGACACTGATAAGTATTAACTATTTGGAGCTCTGGATGCCCCCAGACAAGTTGCATTTATCTGCTGACTCCAGAGAGCTGCTGTCAGCCTTCAACATTTAGTCCTACTTTACAAAACCCAGGGAAGCAAGCATGGATGCAGTCAGTGCCCATGTGGGAAAAGGAAGCAATGGTTTGATAGTCTTTTTCAGATAATTTTTACAAATTGTGATACCAAAACTCAACACGTGGTACTTCTTAAAGGTCATTGTAATGGGGACTCTGAAACCACATCAACGCAACTTTGGTACATTGAAATCTAACATTCTATCCTGTGCTTTGAATGGATTTATGCCTCTTCTTATTATGCATTGGCCCTCAGGAGAATACTAGTTCTCTGAATCACACACATCTTTTAAACGCTGATCCATTTTTCATACAATATTTTTTAAATTGATGTTATTATTAGCACAGAACTCTTTAGAAAAGTCTTTAAGTAACAGAAAGATGTTAAGCTCATGGTAACAGATTCAAGGTTTTTAAATTTTTATTTATTTATTTGAATTTATTTATTTGTATTTTAACTTGAAGAGTGAAAAATAGAAGCAAAAAAATTAGAAAAAATGACATGAACAGGGTAACATGCAACAATACATATGATACAGATTTTCAAAACATGCATAGCTAATTTTATATGTATATATATTTTTTAAAATAAAACAATACAACACAGATCAGCAGTCCACAATAGAAGCGGGTTATCCACAGAAGTTGTTGACTTGAGCCATTTACAGCTCAGTATATTAATATGACTTTACTTTATATACCTCCATTTTCATACTTTTCTGCCAGATGGTTAAGACTGAGTTAAAGCAAGAGCTATATAATAAGAAATGTAACTTTTGTATCAGATAAGGTCAGTCAAGTCCCCTCAGGGTTTATCCTGTAACCCTGTACCACACTTTGTAGATCCTTTGTCTGTGTCAGCCATGTGAATAAGTCACAGCCATTGTTTGACCAATTTGCTCTCTGTGAAAGCTTGTGAGAAAGTTTTCTTTCCATGTGACTCTTCTTAGGCACACTATACATCATAGATCGTATTCCTGTGTGGCTCCATAATCTCCTTGATCAGAAAATTTGGGGCACTACTGAGTTACATGATGTTATAGTACAGGTTCTCCTATGTCCTGAGTCTTCACTGACCTTGAAAGGCTAGGGCCAAAATGTTGGCTGAATTTTTATCTTTACTTGAAAGACCGAATTTTATCATTGCTAATAAGTCCTGTCCATTATTTTCCTGAGAGTGGTGAATTTATTTTATTCCTTTTTAAGAAAATTCCACCAACATACTCAACTAGAAAAACAACCAGTTTGTCTAACACCTTTTCAAACAAGGAGACAGTGGAGGAGAGAAGTAGGACCTACCCCACCTTGACAGCCACAAGAAGCTTTGGGGACAAAGTGATGCAGAAGTCCTGCATGATAATGACGGTGAGGAGATGGGAATCTGAGAGTGTTACACTGATGGATGTATCTCTTTATAAAAGGAAACAAGAGAAGGGGAGCATAAGAGTTCTTATCCCTAACAAATGTTTCAGACCATCATGGAAGAGAAGGGGTAAACAGATGCAGCAGGCAGAGGAACCAGCATGAGATAAGGCTGGCAGGTAGCTAAGAAAGTCTGGTTCACTAAGAAGCTACACAGGCAGAGTTCAGTTCACAGAAGGCCTCAAATGTCATGCTAAAGGTGGAACATTTGATCTGCTGGCTCTAAAGGTCAATTGATGAGTTCAAACAGGAAGCATGAGGCTCAGATCTGTACCTTCAGAAAGTCACTCTGGCTGTGGCACTATATGCTGAGGAAAGAGGGGCTACCAGTGGCAGGAGTCGGTTAATCCTAGGCACAAAAGTGAGGCTGAGTTAGGGCAGCAGCTGTGGATGCAGAGGCTGGAGAGGCGCCATCCTAAGTGAGGAACAGGAGAGCGAGATAATTTACCAGACAACAGCTGTGGCAGGAGTGTCCAGGATTTGCAGGGAATCTTCATAGAGTGACTGGTGACTACATTTCCAGGCTTTAAAACTGAGACTTATAGTCCATCATTCAGGTTGTGGCATGCATATTTCTGGGTTCACTTAGTTATGATTATAGTTAGGATTGGAGGGAAGAACAGAGAAGAAATAGCTGAAACACTTAAATCTTGCTCCAGAAGGAATGATGTATAAAGTTGGGGCAAAGTAGGTACAAAGGTTGAAACACCATTAAAGAGGAACTTGGTGCCGAGAAAAGAAGAAACATGATAGGGATGGCCAGATAGCTCAGCTTATGAGTGCCTACCTATGCAGGTGTAGGAATCTGGCTTTGATTCCCAGTGTGCCATGCTGGCTCTGCCCCTGGGGTGCACTGAGATGGCGGTTGAGACTGGGCGTGGTGGCGCATGCCTGTGATTCCAGCACTTGGGAGGCTGAAAACAGGAGGATTGCTATGAGTCCGATCTGTGTGGTGAGACCCTGTAGACCCTGGACTAAATGCAATAAAAAAAAAAAAAAAAGTCCTTGAGGGAACCTAAGGGATCAGCAAGACTCCACCCATCATGAGTTCACAAGTGTAAAAATGTGAACCTTTAATTTGAGAAGAGAATCTCTGACTTGAAAGCTAAAAAAAAAAAAAAAAAAAAAAAAAAAAAAAAAAAAAAAAAAAAAAAAAAAAAAAAAAGATACCTAAGGAATTGGTGCCTGGGAATTTATTTTACCATATTTCACCATTAAGGCATTCAGAGGTTGCTGCTGCTGTGGTCCACCAGTGGCAGACTTGCTATCATCCATGTGCTGCTGGTTTTACTCATATGCAGAAAGCAAGAGTTGTGGGGTGAGGAAGGTTTCTACCTAGATTTCAATGGAAAACCTGGGAGGCCAGACAAAGAGCTCCTAAGAGAGTAATTCAGCAAGCTGGAGGAACGGGGAACAGAGCCAAAATTTCAGAGGAGACTTCAGGATGTCAGAGATGCCAAGTATATGAAACATCTACTGGGGAAAGCAGCAGGCCATGAGTGAAATCAGCTTAAGAGAGAGACTTGGGATGGCAGCCAGCAAGGCGCAGGGGTGGGGTTGCCTGAGACCTCTGGAGCGTCCAGCCCACAGCCCTGGGTCTCAAGCTGGCTATGGAGCTACAGGCATTAGCATTTGTCTGCTGAATTTTAGTCTTGCTTTGTACCAATTACTTTCTACCCCTATTCCTCCCTTTTGGAATAGGAATGTTTACTCAGTGCCATATGGTGGGACTGTGTAAGCTTTAGAGAGGTTGAAAGCTGAAGCTTTGCCTTGAGTCTCAGAAGAGACTTTGGCTTTTTTTTCTGGCTCGGGCTGCCTTAAGGTACAGCATGTGGAGCTGAAGATGAAACTGCAGTCTCCTGCACCTGACTGGGTTTGCCCAAGCAGGCACTTAAAACAACTGAGCTAACCAGCAAGCCCAAGAGACTTTGGCTTTTGAAAAATGCTGAAACTGTTGAAACTTTAGGGAAAGGTTTATTGTACGACAAGATGGGTTTTATCATGTTCGTTGGAAATATTGAATTATTATTGTTTGTTCAGAGAATGGCTCTGGCTGAAGAAGATAAGAAGCTTCCAACCAGTGAGGAGGGCAGTGCCAACCATGAGGGGCACTGACCTCTCCCAAGCAGCAAGAAGCCCTGTATTTAAAACAAAAGCAGGTCCCGAGGTAAACAGCAAAGCTTTCTGTTCCTTCTAGATGCCAAGAAACCAAGCACAGGTGAAATCCTCCCTAGATACAGCGGCCACCTTCCTCCCTGGTTCTGGGTGGGCAACTTGTTCCCATCCAGGGTAAAAGTACCCTACCCTGGGTGCTACAGAGGGCTCTCTGAACAAAGCCACAGATGCTGCGTGTGTGGTCCTTAACCTTGGGTAGGAAGTGGGCTGAATGAGCTGGAGTTGGTACTTGGCTGTGGTGTGCACTGGGCAGTTTCCATTTTCCATGTACCGGTGCAACACTCACACACGCTTGCATTTATTTGGCACATCTGTCCGTCTCCGTGGGATCTGTTTCTAGAAATGGTCTTCCCTGGTGCAAACAAAAGGAACTACTTCAGGGCTCTAGCCTGACAGAACAGCTGTGACAATTTACAGTCCAGCAGTCTTGAGTCTTTTTTTTTTTACTTAATTCTTCTCTGTTTAGCTGTTCTTTTTACATCTTTCTAATCTCTGCCAGTTCAGTGGGAAAGGCAGGTATCTTGTGATTTTATTTGTATTTCTTCTATTATTCTTACAGTTACAATGGTCTCATATGTTTGCTGACCATTTGTACTTTGGGGTTTTTTGTTGTTGAGTACTGGACTTTTTTTTGCATTTTAGGGAAGGGTCTACAGGGTGTTCTGCGTCTCACTACTAGATCAGACTCACAGTGATTCACCTGTTTATATATAGCCTCCCAAGAGCTGGGCACATGCCACCACGCCCAGTCTCAATAGCTATCTCAGCACAACAGGCCGTGGGGAATCGAACCCCAGGCCCCATGCCTGCTTACAGGTGCCTTAATCCACTGAGCTATTTGGCTGACCCTCAGTACTGGACATTGAACCCATAGCTTTTCACACACTAAGCAGGGGCTCTACCACTAAACTATATCCTCAGGCCTCTTTTCAGATGAGATCTCATGATGTTGCCCAGGCTGTCCTTGAATCTGCTTCCTGCCGTCCTCCTGAACAGCTATGACTACAGGTGTATACCACTGTTCTTGGTGTACAAAATCTTCTTGTCATCACATTTTTGTTTCCTTTACAGTGTTTGATAACCTTGTTAAAATTAGACTTTGATATATGAATATTTTCCTGTGCCTTATTCTTTTATTTCCTTTTTTATACTTAATGCAATCCAATTTGGAATTTATGTTAGTAATTTGGAGAAAAATAAAGTCCTTACATATTCAGCCATATTTATTCAGTTCCTACTCCTTTTGAAATGTCACATTAGTTGCATTCTAAATATTTAAAGTATATTTGGAATATCTGTGCTATGATATTGCATTGGTGCAACTTTCATAAGTATTATACACCCCATATTATTTTTGTAGGTTGTTTTTTCCTATTGTATTTACCTGACTTTTCTCTCCCATTTACCGGTGGAATTTTGAAAGAATTATCAAGCTCCTTTGGGCCCTCAATTGAAATTTACACATTACCTTAAAGATAGTCTCTCACCCAAGTAAATTTCCACTCTCCTGTCTAATGCCACACGTTAGAGCATGTTGACAATGAGCCCCTGTCAAAGCTCATGTCCATTGCTTCCCAGCCTTGCTGGGAAACTCAGCCCCCGCTCCAACTGCCCTGCAATGGGCCCAGCTGTCCTCAGCCTTGAAAGCCCATTACAAGGGGCAGCCTGACCCCTCATCAACTTTGTGCCCGGGGTCAGCCCAGATGACCCGGAAGCAGGAGACACCGTCTCCCCAAAGGCCCCCAGCTCATCCAGCAAGGGCTGCGTGAGGAGCAGCGTGGGTTCACCACACCTAGTCTCTAACCTCAGCAGAGGCACTGGAGTTAGGGTCTCTGGGTTGCTGCAAAAGGGAGCGATCCTGCTTGCCAGCACCCTGGAGAACAAGAAGCCATGCTCCTTATGAGTATTTATTAGAAATGATGATATTGAGTTACTGTAATTAGCATGACATAGTAAGTATTTTTCCAAGGCTAGAGGACATTCTGTCTGCCTCAATCCAGAATGAGAAGGAACAGGTCACATTTGAATTCCTTCAAACATATTTCTTGAGCACCTGCTCTGTGTCCACATGGTGCCAGGGCTGCATATGTGGTGGCCAGAAAAATCTGGGGCTCCCTCCAAAGTATCAAACTAGCCAAACTGAGTGGCTGATAGCAATAGAAAGTGACCCTCAATTTTGGAGTCCAGAAGGCCACAATCAAGCACCAGGAGCATGGATTCCTTCCTTGAGAGCCTGCATCCAACCGAATCCTTGCTCCTAACTTCTGGCCGTGGTTGGTGGTGCCCCTTGGCTCATGACCGCACAGCTCCACTCTGCTTCTGCTGTCACACGCCTCTCCCTGGATGGCTGCCAGAGTATCTATTTCCTTCTGCCTAAAAGGACAAGTCGCTGATTGGGGCCTACTCTAATTCAGCATGACTTCAGGGACATTAATGAGATTTTATCTGCAAAATCCCCATTCAGAAAAATGTCATATTCACAGGTTCTGAGCACTATCTTGAGATCAATCCAGATACTAGCAAAGTGGGAAGGAAGACTTGACTCACTAATAACTACTGCAGTGAGGAGGAGGGTCCTGAGTGAAAGGAACTCAACTTCAATTTGTGCAGAGGTAACTGTGTGTTTCAAAGATAATTTGTTAACTGGTTACTTAGCTGGAGAAACAATTGCATATATGTATGCACACATGCGTATGTATGCATGGTGTTAAATACTGAACCAGAGCTTGCTGCATGCTAGCTAGGCAAGTGCTCTCTCTCTCACAGAGGTATAATCTTTAGGAATTACAGTACTGGGGAGGTGGAGAGAGAAAGATCTCTCTCAGTTTGAGGCCAGCTTCAACTATACAGTGAGACCCTGTGTCAAAAAAATAAAAAACCACAAACTCCTCAGTTTTTATGCAGGACAATATAGTGCCAGTAGAGAAAGGGGCTCACAGGCTGCTGAGATAGAGATTTAACTGTCTTCGATGTCTGTGTTTCAAAGACAGGCTCTCGGGTCTTGGGGAGATGGCTCAGGGTGGGGAGGGTCTACTTCTCAAAGGGGAGAGGACAGGCATGGCAAAGCTGCCTGGGGAAATAACCAGGACCTGTCAATTACCAAATCCTAGATCAACCTATGTAGAACTTGTCTGGAGCTCCCAGGAGATGTGGACAGCATAAAGCAAGGCCTGAGTTTGAGGCCAGCTTGAACTGCATAGCAAGACCCTGTCTCAAAAAATCGAAAACCAGAGACAGAGAAAGGGATGGAGGGAAGAGGGAGGGAGGAAAGGAGAGGGAGGGAGGAAAGGAGGGGGAGGGAGGGAGGGAGACTATCAACCTAGCATACATCCCTCTTCTTTCAGTTCAGGACACAGTTTATAGGAATTCAGGTCCAAAGGTCGAAGTCATTTTTTATTTCTCCCAGCGCTGTGCACCATACATTTGCCCCATAGCCAGCACCCCACACTCCCACTACACTTCGAATTTGCACATTCTCCTCCTCTCCACCTTTACCACTAAGTTCAAGTCACCATCATTTCTAGTTTGGACTTCTGTGAGCCATCTAATGGGCCCCCTGCTTCTGCTTTGGAGCTGTGGTCTCTTCTTCATCTTGCAGCAGTGCAAACCAATTGAGGCAATTGTGTCATCTTGTTCTGCTATTGGGACCCTGGGGAAGGTAATCTAAGACATTCAGGGCTATGGTTGCCACCCCAATCCCTCTTTAATCATATCATTGTCCCTTTGTGCATGCCACACTACCCCTATTTGCCACTTGGCCATCCCCTATTCTCTGCCTGGAATACTCTTTCTTTCCCCCTGCTGTTCTTTTTATATGAACATTTCCAAACATGCACAAAAGTAGAATACAAAAAGCACTTGGGAGGCTGAGGCAGGAAGATCATCCTGTGCATTTTATATTCCAGTCAACACCAATCAAAACATTTATTTGCATACTTTTTTCTTCTCTCTCTCTCTCTCTCTTTTTTTCTCTCTCTCTCTCGGACTGGGGAGATAGCTCAGTAGAATAAGTGCTTACCTGGCAAGCATAGGGTCCTCAGTTCAATCCCCATTACCTCAAAAAAAAAAAAAAAAAAAAAAAAAAAACAATGTCTGAAACTTAAAAGAGGAAATGGTTATTGGGGCCAGGGAGATGGTTCGGTAGAGTAAGTGCTTCCCTTGCAAGTGCAAGGGTCTGAGTCCAATCCCTGGTTCTGCCAAAAAAATCTCTCTCTCTCTGGTCAAAACATTTTAAAACAAATTTCAACTATCATATTATTTTACCCCTGAATATCGAAGTACTCACTTCAAAAGGAAAGGCATAATCACACCGCTTTGGAGGTCTGAGAATACATGGAGGTTAGGACCCCACGAGAAAGGCTTTTATGTTTCCCTAAAGTCTTGTAACTAACTGCTCAGAAGGGCATTAATAGCTTAACCCCGTCTTGGTCCACCCTGGCATCCAGGAAGCACTTAAGAACTATTAGTTGGAAAGAAAATGAAACGAGCTTTGCTCTTAGTGGTCCCAACTTTCCTGACGCAAGAGAGGAATGCTTGGCTTAGGGACAGGGACGCCTGGGTTTTGTTTGCCATGTCTCTCTCTCTACCGGGTTGAGTGGTCGATGTACTTTGTCTCCTCACCTACATGGGACTTAGACTGTTTCATTCTTACCTCCTCACATTCGTATTCATTCTTTTAAATGTTGAATATTTTCTGCATTCCACAGCTGAGCCAGAGCACTGATGATAGAGAAATGGAAGGCAAGGAAGAAGGGTGTAACACAGTGTTGCCAGCCCAGAGGTGACCCGCCCTCTTTCGGCCCATGGGGAGCACTTAAGAAAACCTTCTTCACTGTGATTGTTACTTTTACATTGTTACCATTGAAAAGGCATCTGCATAAGAAAGTCAGGCCCCCGCCAAGGCAACTTTAAAATCATTACTTACTTAAATTGGCACCCAGCAAGCATCACTCTAATTCCCTTTGGGTGTTAGACTCTCTCCGCAGGGTGAGAAATACTGCTCCAGAGAGGGCATCTGTCTGCTTTATCTGTGCCCCACAAGTTCATCCCAAGCAGGGATCCTGACCAGGCCACACTCTGTGAACACTCCAACAGGGAAATTAGAAGGAAAAGGCTCTCAGGTTCCTTTTGCACCAGTGAGGATCTGGAGTCCCGAGAGCTCCACATTTTCCCTGCACATAACACTGTCCAGGACCCTGATCCAGTCTATGCCTGACACAGTGAGATCCTGGACAGCAGGTGAGGGGCGCAGTTAAGTGTGGGTAATGACCTTGACAGATGCGAGGGGCACAAGCTGGAGTGATGGAGGAAGACTTCAGACAGCCATGTGGACCTGAGCAAGCCCCAGCTGACCCCACACGGACTCTGGAGTCCCAGGTGGCCCTGGTGCACTTGCATGCTCGGTGCTTGGTCTGGGGCTGCCCAGGAAGAGTACGGTTGCTGTCTCCAAGCAGAGAGCCTGCCCTCCACGTGCTGACAGATCTGAGCATCACTACCTGCAGTCACTGTCACACAAGAGAAGAAAGGCACCTTATCCCTCTTTTCCCAGAACCATAGCCTCTGTCTGCAAAGTCCTAAAGAATCAAGTATGAGGAAGGAAGAGCTGTGACCACTGAAAATGGGTTAAATCAGAAGTGGCACCTCTGACCCAAGGAAGGAGGGCGTTAATGGTCAGGAGGAGGTTGAGCAGTCACTTGGGCTGTCTTACAACAAGAATGGTGATTGCACTGTGAAAGGGCCGTGCAGCTATGAGGTGCCCACTGCATGCCCATCTGCTGTGGAGGAAGTGGGGACAGAGGAGGAAGGGGCCCTATGTCATCCACCTCTCACATCTCAGATCCATGGGATGCAATTATCACCCTCATAGGAATATGTGACCTGCCTGTCACAGCCCAAAGCGACCAGGCTGGAATCCATCAGGCCAGAGTTCTTGCTCCCTCCCCCAGCCCACCACAGCTCTGCTGCTACCACTGCCACCCTGACCACCAAGGCACATCACCTTGCCACAGGGTTCCCCCACTGTATCTTGCTGAACTTTAAGGACAACCCTGTAGACAAGAAAAAGGAGAAAACATCTTGTCCATAGCCATCAGCTCCACAGTGGCTGAACTGAGACAAGACCTTTGTTCTGCTACCTTATAGCCCTAACTGCCACCCACACATGGAAGCCACAGCCTCCAGCTGGAGGGGGCACAGAGAATACCTGCTGCAGCACTGGGCAACACAGATGGGCTCTAGGAGACCAACTATGGCCTTAGGCGGCAGCAGGCACCAAGGTGGCCCCCATCCAGGTGGGGAGGTTTTGAAAATGGGGGGAGGGGCAGCAGAGGTGGGGAGAAGCTGTTCTTGGTCTCACCTCTCAGGTTACTAGGCTGAGCTCCAGCAGGTCTCAGGTCTAAGTCCCCTGTGTCCCTGGGCTCCAATCAATACCACTGTCTTGAACCTTAGTGAGCCACGCTTGCCAGAGGAGAAAGGAAGCAAAGGAGTAGCTGAGGGAAATGGAGGGCAACAAGGCCAGGGATAAGAGCCATGGAGCCCAGTGAAGGTCGGGGACACGGACAGAAATTGTGGCTCCCCCTCCTGGCCAGCTATAGGCAGGTGGGAGAATGAAGAAATGATGAGAGGAGGATAGAACTGTGGCTTGCACCCACACTACCAGTGCCAGCTCTGTAAAGTGGGCAGCCACTGCCTGTGAGGACACAGGAGAGAACGTAGTGATGTGCTCCGTGGCTGGTAGTGGCCTCTTCCACATGGCTTCCTCTGTGTGTCATGGGGCAGCACTTCCTCCTCCTACGGGCTTCCAGGCCCCGCAGGCACTCACCCCGCAAGCTCACCCCACAGTAGTATCAGGCTTTGAGCAAGGGAATCTAGAGCCACAGCTGTCATCAAATGAGGGCTCATGACAGGAGTTGGGTCGGGCTGCGCACTGCAGGGTCAGAGAATGCATTGCCAATCAGTTTGAGAAGCCAGGACCTGCCCAGCTGTCCCCAACTTGTGGGTTCCTGGATATTCTGTCAGAAGAGGCAAGCAGGTGCTCCTTAGCACATGAGCAGGGCTTTGACTCTGGGGCTCCAGCATGGGAAAGGGGTGTGGGAGAGACAGGAGCTCCACGCTACAGACAAAGATTTGTAGCTTTTATGGCCCCTCCTCTCACACCCCTTCATGACTCCACGGCAACAACACATGGCTCAGAGTGTCATGATCTTGTTTCTTGGCTCTTGTTTCTTAATGCTTCATGCTGACCGCAGTCTCTGCAGGCCAAGCCAGCTTCTCAGCCCCTTGTCTCCAGACTATTCCCTCAGACTCCTGATTTTCCAGCATGTCTGTCAACCCCATAGGACCGAGGCTCAGCCTGTCTGTCTCACAGCCATAGATGGATGCCAGCTCCTGGCAAAGCTCTGGGTGGCTGCCTCCCCTGTGCTCCACACCTGGGGAAGGTGCCGGGCGTAGGCCTGAGGACAAGAGCAGTGGCAAGGAAGAATAAGGACAGGCTGAGCTCCCCACACACCACCACCCCTGTAGACTGCCACGGCTGCCTCTTCCCTCTGCCTTTCAAATTTCACACAAATTCTTCTTGCAGCTAATGTTTTCTCTGCAGTTCTTCCTCAGGGGCATTGGCAGGCACAGGAAGTCCAGCGTGAGGATGAAGCCCAGAACTTTGGTCAGAGATACTGGAACTAAGGCCTCAGCCACAGGCCTCCGGATCAAGGCCTTGGGGCCCTGGAGGACAGAGACGGATCCTGCTGGAGACCAGGATGTCAACACCTCGCTCTACAGACAAGCTAGGCCCTGCCTGGCCCCTGCTGCCACCCATCTCCTCTGGCCAGCACAGCTGAGGCCTGGCATCTCCTGCTGCCAAGGCAGAGCCCCAGGCCAGGGCCGCAGCTGGGACCAGGCAAGAGCAGGGAGGCGAGGGCCATCTTCACGGCCACCTGGGCACAGTCACTGCAGGGCAATCCTTAAAAAAACACTCAACCACAAATTATCTCAAATGTGTATAATAAATCCACAGGAAATTTCACCCTCAACACCTGGGCACGGCTCTCCAGCATCAGCAGAGCCTGCATTCCGTCACATCTGCTTTAGCTCTTTTCTCCTTTTATGAACTAAACATTTTAGATGCCAATAAAACTCTTAGAAGCTCACCCAGGCTCATTCTTCTACCATCCCCAGAGATGACCAATGCTTAGAATTTACGATCCTCCTCTGTGCATTTTGTTTCGTTTTATGGTACTTGGTAATGGGCACAGGGTTTTCACACAGCTACATCCCCAGCCATTTTTTGATGTTTGATTTTGAGACAGTGTCTTGTTAAATTGCCCAAGCTGGCCTTGACCTTACGAGCCTCTTTCCTCAGCCTCCCAGAGTTCTGGAAATATAGGCGTTCAAAACCAAACCAGGGGGCTGGGGAGATGATTCAGTGGAATAAGCAATTCCCTGCCAAGTGCAAGGGTCTGAGTTCAATCCTGGTTCCGCAAAAAAAAAAACAGCTTCTGGGGAGACTTTTAGAGTTATGCTACATATATAGGTATCTTTAAGCTTGGTTTTCAATGTTAATGAATGTGTACATGTTCAAATGTGCAATGATATATATATATATATATATATATATATATATGATTTGTACATACTTTTATGCTTCCCACTGTTTTTTAGAAAGATGTATTTGTGTTAATACTTATGACTATAGATCAAAGATCATGAAAAGTTTTGAATGAAAAGTTGGAGCAGGGCCAACCAAATAGCTCAGCGGATTAAAGCGCCTGCTTAGGCAGAGGCAGTGGCTGGGGTTCAATCCCTGGCGTGGTGTGCTGTGCTGACCTCCACCCCAGAGCTCTCCATGAGACAGTGATTGAGACTGGGCGTGGTGGTGCATATCTATAATCCCAGCTTTTGGAAGGCTGAACACAGGTGGA
>PVKA01007571.1:10305-77288 GCA_004027165.1 Ctenomys sociabilis | reverse complement strand
TATGGTCAACCAATGAGATTACAAGCACCATTGCCCAGGTAAAGTTGATTAAATCCGGAACCAAATGGGGAAGTGGGTCGTGTAGCAAGTGATCACAAATATAGAACAGGAGTTTATCCAGTAGCCAGCTGGTAGTGGTTGTATTAGTGACTCTTCCTGGCTTCTTCAAGGTGATGATCAATCCCAGATGCTTATCTTTGGTACAATGATGGCGCTGACAATGGCATCTCACTTTATCCTAATGCACATCTACAAGGAATTATTATTTTTTTTAGCATTTATAGGTTTAAAGTAATATCCTTTCATCTAATAAACACAAGACCCTGTCCAATATTCTCCTAAGACAACATGGCAACTGTTTAAACACCTATGCACAAAAATATTTTTTCAATATTTGTAAAACAAGCAAACAACAAAACAGTAAATCACCTGTTGAATAAATTATAGCGCATCTAGATGAGAATAAGCCATTAAAATAATGTTTTTGGTACTCTAATGATGCCATACGACACAGTTTTTTGGGCAAATACTCTACATTCATAAACACTCAACTAGAAAGGTACACCCTATATTGCTCCCAATGTTTATATCCAGGTAGTGGAATAAACGACTTTTAATTTACCTAGCTTTTTTCCCCCTCTGAATTTTCTACAGTAATTTTTTGTTTTTATTATTTTATAATAAATGAGAACATCCCGTTCTTTGGAGAAGTAATGCTGAAGGCTGCCCTCGGGTCAGATCAGCTGAGCGCTACAAAGAGTTCTCATATTCAGCCCAAAGACAGCTGCCGAAAGCACAGAGAGTGCACCTTGGGGGAAGGTAGAGCCACTGTCGGCAAAAATGGAATAATCAGGGCTTTAAAAACTCATTTCTCGAGAATGTTGTGAGGATTAAGTGGGCAGGGAGGGGTGAGATATGTGAAGGAGCACACTTGTCTGCCGGGAAAATGCTCCACGTTCGCTTCGGTCTTCTTGCTGGGGCATTTATCAAGTAAAAATATAAGGAAAAGGCAAAAAATCAGGCTTGGTTTGTTTGTTTATTTATTTATTTATTTATTTGGCAGAACTGGGGATTGAACTCAGGCCCTTGCGCTTGCCAGGGAAGCGCTTATTCCACTGAGCCATCTCCCCAGCCCCATGGTTTAAATGCATAACTATATCTGTTCATCTGAGCAACAGACTTGACTATGAAAATAGGTAACAACCTTTTTTTTTTGCGACAGGGTCTCACAATGCATGTCCGGCTGGCCTTGGGCTCACTTTTGTAGACCCCCAAACTGGTCATGAACTTGCAGAGATCCTCCTGGCTCAACCTCCCGAGGGCTGGGATTACAGGCGTGCGCCACCTCGTCTAGTTCCTGGCTGCAAGGTGGGCACCCGCATCCACATGCCCCCGGGATCCCCGGGGAGACCACAGGGCACGTGGGTCCAGGAATTGATCTCTGGTCCTTACGCTTGCCAGGTAGGTGCTCATGGCTCTGAGCTATCTCTCCGGCCACAGCTCTTCCCCGCCCTTTTTTTTCTTGAACAACCATTCTTAATTAGATATTCCTGTTTTGAAAATCTGTAACATATGCATTGTTGCGTGGTACCCTGTTTTTGTTTGTTTGTTTTCGCTTCTGTTTTTACTCTTCAAAATAAAATTGAATTTAAAAAAGAAAAGCAAGTCTTCATCATCTCTAAACAGAAACTGGAGAAAAGATTCATGTGCAAGGTTAACACAAACAAAAAAAGGCTAGCTCAGTGGTCCTTCTGAAAACTATGAACCCGCAGGACCAGCTAGGTTTCTGGGCGAACTCAGTTACCAGCCCTAGCGAGTTGCTTGGACCCGAGAGCGCCCGTCGCCCCGCGCTACCGGGGTGCGACCAATCAGAGCCAAGTGGGCGAGGCCTCGCCGTTGATTGGAGGTCCGGGGAGGGGCGGGGCGACGACCTCGAGCGCGCCCTCACATAGGCGGGTGGCGGGCGCAGGCGCCCGCGAATTTGCGGACTGGGACGCTGCCTGTGCACGTGGCCTTCGCTGCACCCCGCTCCTAACGGCCGCTTCGTGTCGCCATGCCGGCGGATGTCAGCAAGTGGACCGGGCCCTTGAGCCTGCAGGAGGTGGATGAGCAGCCCAAGCGCCCACTGCGGGTCGCGTACGGCGGCGTGGAGGTGGACGAGCTGGGCAAGGTGCTGACGCCCACCCAGGTACGCGGGAGCTGCAGGCCGGAGGGCGAGGCCGGTGTTGGCCGCGCGCAGCCGGGGCGGACCTGGATCAAGGGGTAGAGAATCCCTGGCCCAGAAACACTCTCGGTCCTGGGCCAGGGCCGAATAGGCGTTCTGCCAGGCCCGGAGGGAGCAGTGCCCTCCCGGACGCCCCCGAGGCCTCCTGAGATCTTAGCATTTTGGGGCCTAGTTTGGACAGTAAGTGCCCCGCCCCACAGTGACGCCTTATGTAACCGGCCATCGGCGTCTCCCGGCGATTTCCCCTTTGTTTTAGCGGTCAGGAGCGAGCGCCCAGCCTGAGCGAGTGTGCCCTGCAGCTGGTGGCCTTGTTCTGCCCTCTTTGCATTCGGCCCCTCCTACCGGGCCTGGGCAGCGCTGTGGGGAGAAGCTGGAGTTGTCGCGGGGTTGCCAGTTGCTGGTTGTGAAGCTCCTGGCAAGTGGCGAATAAAACACCCGGAGCTTTCACTGTTTTGGATGTTTACAGAGTTTATTGTTCTAGGTGTTTTAAATACGAAGTGCACATCTTGGATGTTGTGCCTTTCTCCCTCAACTCGGCCTCACTTCCGACCTAGGCCTTTACCTTTTCATTTTTTGTACTTTTAAATGTCTAATTAATGTAATTTAGTTCATTCTAGCTGGCACCAAGTAACTTCCTGGTCTCCAAATCCAGAGACCTTATCCTTCTGTTCCTGGCACCATGTGGGCTGTGGTTGAGAGGAGGCCCTGGGGCCAGGGTTCAGATCCAGGCCCCACCTCCCATCTCTTGTTCACCTACTAAGATACTGGCCCCAGAGGGTTGCTGAGATGAAGATAATTAATGTACATATATGTAAAACTTGGACTCTTGGCACTCAGTACAGGCAAAACTCGATAGCATTTATTAATAATTGACCCTTTAACTCTGGAGGATTCTGAGGGTCAAATAATTGGTGGTTTTCTGCAGCATTTCTGGCTCTTGAACTCCAAACTCACTCCTCTTTACAGGTTAAGAACAGACCCACGAGCATTTCTTGGGATGGTCAGGATCCAGATAAGCTCTACACCCTGGTCCTGACGGACCCGGATGCTCCCAGTCGGCAGTCTCCCAAGTTCAGGCAAGTTGGGGAAACGTAAAGGGGGTGACCTGGCTGGTGTTGAGTCCTCTGCTGGACAGAGGGAATCAGACCTGGCTGCGAGCGCGAGGGCTGGTGATGTGCTTAAGCTGCCTCTTTGTCCTTGAGCAGTAATTGGTGAACTACCTTCAGGAGCCATTTCCATCTGAGGCTATTTGGCCCCATGGGCTAATTAAGCATGGTTTTTACATTTTTCATAGGAGGAAAAAACTCAGAGAAGCTGAGTTTGAGATGTGAAAATTTAAGCAAATTCAAATTTCAGTGTCCGTAAAGAGTTGCATTAGGGCACAGATCTGATAGTTTATATGTCTCTATGGCTGCTGTCCTCATGCAGGGCCAGAGAGGGTCATTGAGGCAGAGATAAGATGGATTCCAGAGAGGTTGCTGACTTCTGCCCCAGCGACTCTCAGAACAGCGAGGGAGGGTCTGGGCACCTTCTGTGCATACACAAGGTTTGCACCTACCCAAAAGGCAGGGCCTGTGTCACATTTGTAGCTGTGTGTCCTGGCCCATGGCCTGTGCTCTGTGTGTACCTGCCAGTGGCATGGTGACTGCCATGACCTGTGGTGCTGACAGGCTGTGTTCTTCCACACAGGGAGTGGCACCATTTTCTGGTGGTCAACATGAAGGGCAATGATATCAGCAGTGGCACCGTGCTGTCCGACTATGTGGGCTCTGGGCCTCCGAGTGGCACAGGTTGGTGTGAAGGCTAACTATGGGGAAATGGGGAGGGGACAGGGAGAGAGGCCAGATGCCTCTTGAGAATTCTTTTAATTTCTGAGCCGGCTAGAGGGAGAAGGCTGCACGGGTTCCTTTAGGGCATTTGTCTTTCTGAGCACATTCAGATCTCCACGAGTGTGGGGTGCATGGCACTTTGGGTTCTGCTCAGATGTGGGCCTTCAATAAGCTGGGAAGATGTGGAGGAGGAAACAGTGTTGTAGGAGGGCTTTTGGGGGCGCACATGGGCTGAGTGCAGTTGAGTCTGCTTTGTTCTACATTCAGCCTTTAGGGAATTTTTTCACGAGGGTGGGGGGCTTCGTTTTGAGACAGGTCTCTTGAGCTCACTTTGCAGTCCAGGCTGGTGTCTGAATCACAACGATCCTCCTGTCTCAGCCTCCTGAGTGCTGGGGTTACAGGGGTGCGCCATCTTGCCCGGTGTGGCTTGTGTGATCTTTGAATGTCTAATTCCTGTGAAGTCTCAGAAATAATCATAGTTTCCCCATTCATTACAAAACATTATCGAGTCTATTTCTTTATGGTTGTTTTTTTTTCTCTTCCTCAAGTCTAGTTTGGAATCTTGAAAAGATCTGGAAGCCTTTAGTATAACTGAGTTGATAAGGTGCCACACACTGGGCTGCTCTTGTTTGTTGTAAAGCATTGGTATGGGAGAGCTGCACTTGCCCTGTGGCTTCCTGGGTGCTCCCCCCTCCCTCCCCACTGGACGTGGGATTGCATGAGGGTGGCTCCATTTGCTGGCACAGAGAGATGGTGGTGGGTGAAGCATGGCGGGAGAGCAGCTCTTGTGCATGCTGTCCTCTCCCGGGGAGGTGTAAGAAGTCCCTGTCCTGGGCTCATGCTTTATTTGCAGACCCGGAAGCTTCCAGATGAGCCCTCACGCATTCATAATAGGGAATGTAAAGTACGGGTTTCCTAGGGATCTGTTAAGTTCTCCAGGGCACTTATAAAAGTAGGCAATTTAATTACGGGGACTATTATACTCATGAGCCTAAGAATTCTCTCGAGAAGGAGCTGTGCTCTCATTAGAAAAAAGCCTTAGTATTTTACCTTCTTTCCCACAGATTATTCTAGTAAGGTCTGCCATCCACATAGTGAATAAACACAGATCAGAGGGTCACAGGCAGCAGATCTGACTGATGTGTACCCATGTAGGGATCGCGAAAGGACAGAGGTCATTCACACTGCCCAGAGGGTTCTCTGGTTTGTGGCAACCTTTTTTATTTGAAGCACCAGGGCTCACTGTTTTCTGCACCTATCAGCATGGGTCATTTTTGCCCCACTTGGAGGTGCGTAGATGGTGTTAGGCAGTAGGCTGTGTGGTTTTCGTTCCGTATCCAGCCAAGTTAGTGCTGTGGTGTTGCTAGGTGGTTTTCCCCTGTGCATCAGTGTAGTGCTCCCCGCCGATGGGCGTTACTCCCAGTACTCAGCTCTTAGGAATAAAGCGGCTGTGTGCATTCCTTTCATCCTCGGGGCAGGTGTTTCTGTGTCTCTTGGGTAAATCTCTAGAACTGTTGGGCTGTAAGAATTGCCCAAGAGTTCTCTGACATGGTTGAGAAATTACACTCTCACTTACACATTTGAAGGTTATCAATACATCCATGTAAGATCCCCGTAGTTCTGTGCCAAGATTAAATATAGTTGGCCTCGCCCAGTGTGGTGGTGCACGCCTGTGATCCCAGTACTTGGGAGGTGGACATGGGGTTGCCATAAGTTTGAGCCCAACCTGGGCTATGCAGTTGAAAGCCTTCTGCTTGCTGGGCAAGGACACTACCACTGAGCTGTATCCTGGCCTTTGAATATGATTTTTATCTTTTTTTTTTTGGCTGGCTCAGGCTGCCTTAAGGGTAGGTCTGGTAAGGCATATGGAGCTGGGGATCAAACTGCGGTATCCTGTGCCTGACTACATTTGCATAAGCAGGCGCTTAAACAACTGAGCTAACCAGCAGGCCCCCTATAATTTTTATCTTGAGACAGGGTCTTGCATGTTACCCCTGGGTTGGCCTTGAACTTGGAATCCTCTTGCCTCACCTTCCCGAGTAGGTGGGATGACACTGTTATTAGTCATTTTGATTTTAGACATTCCGGTGTGTGTGAAGTGGAAGCATTTAATAACTTCTTTTTAAACTCTAGTCAAAACGCGTAGCATACATTTCACTGAGTCACCTGGTCTTCCCAGAGGGAAGGGGTAGCCTCTGAACAGCAGCACCCCACTTCTCCTGCAGCCTTCCCAGCAGCCCATGTTCCCCGGTCTCTTCAAAGAGCTGACTACTTTGGAGGACTCTTTGGGGCTCCTCTGGCTTGCAGCGTGTGTCAAAATGTCTTTTAGGTGAAATGCCACATGTTGTGGAGCTGCCGCATGTTTAATGGCCCTAACACATGGACATTCGCTTCTCGCTCTGAGGTGCTACGGATAGTGCAGCAAAGAACATTAATATGCAGACGGCTATGCAATTTAAAAATAACTTTTTAAAAAAGTTTATGCTACCCATTTGTGTGGTACTTAACTGTGTCTTAGAGGAAGCTGCATAGTTAGCCAGGTGTGGTGGTGTGCATCTTACCCGCAGCTGCTTGGTGGGCTGAGGCAGGAGGAGCTAGAGTTCGGGGCCAGACTGGACAATTTAGTGTACCCTGTCTCAAAATAAAAAATGGAAAGGAATGGAGAGATAGCTTGCATTAGAATGCTGTTCGGGTTGATCCCCAGTGCTACAAACAGAAAGGAAAGTATAGGCAAGGTGCTCGATTAGTTTCATAGGGTGGTTGCTGAGCTGCTGGGCTTGGTGGTACACCCCTGTAATCCCAGCACTTGGGAGCCTGAGGAGGAGAATTCCTGCACATTCAAGGCCGATGTGGCTGCATAGGGAGCTCAAGGCCAGTCTGGGCTGCATAGCAAAACCTTGACTGAAAGAAAAAAAAATATTCTTTGCTATGGTTAACATTTCAAAACGAGTCAGTAGTCTTTCCAAGAAAGTAAGTTGAAGCCATGGGAAGATAACACTCCACATTTGTTTGCTTTCACAGGAAGATTCAATTAGAGTTAGATTTTTGGCTTCCTGAGGCAGAAGGAAGATGGGCATTGTGATGGGAATTGTCTGGAGGAGGCCAGAAGTGTGGGATGGGCTGAATGAGGGGCAGGGAGGGGTTGGCGGCGAGGCGTGGGGAGGGCAGAGGCTGGAGTGTGCAGTTCAGCAGAGGCTGCAGTGATGGGTTTGAGTGGGGGCCCCTGGCAGCAGCCTTGCCATGGTAAGGTTTGGTGGCCAAGGACCCGATGCACCCCCTGCTCAGAGTCTGAGTTGGAGCGGTTGATGAGAACGGGCGATGGCTCCATCAGGTGCCCTCTGCGCACCCCTTCCTTCTGCTCTCCCCTAGGCCTGCACCGCTACGTGTGGCTGGTCTACGAGCAGGACAAACCGCTCAAGTGCGACGAGCCCGTCCTCAGCAACCGGTCTGGAGACCACCGCGGCAAGTTCAAGGTGGCATCCTTCCGCAAGAAGTACGATCTCGGGGCCCCAGTGGCCGGCACGTGTTACCAGGCCGAGTGGGACGACTACGTGCCCAAACTGTACGAGCAGCTGTCTGGGAAGTAGGGCCGACTCCAAGGCCCCGTCGTCCTGGAGACCTCAAGCAGTGTTCTCGAGTTCCGTTCAGTGATGCATGTAGATTTCTCCTTTGTCCCACTCCTGAGACCTGAGCTGTCCCTAGTGGTGTAGGGTGACTTTTCCTGCCGCCTGTCCTTTTGGGTTCTAGATAATCACACAACCCAGTTTTCGTTCTGGCCAAATTTGGGCTCGGGGATATTTTGGTACCATGGTGGGATCATAATATTGTTAATAAAAGTTTAGCAATCCAAGGTTTGAGGAGGAAGAAAAGTTAGATGGAAAGACCAGGCCTACAGGAAGAGAGCAGATTATCAAAGAATCTGTAAGGGAGGCTAAAAAGAGAGAAAAAGATTGGTTGTCACAGCCTTCATGAGCCCTGAGTCATGTTTATCATGGCGTGGGACAGCAGGAGGCTCCCATCTTGCGTAAACTGGGACAGGTAGTACATCTTTGGTGGTTTAAAAGTTGTGACAGCCTTCTGTGGGTTCTTTAAAGGGCCCAGCTGGAAGCAAGAGTGGAGGGAGTGGCTCTTTTCCAAATGCCTGCCCATCTAGATTAGTAGGGAGTTGGGGTGACAAGTCATCAGGATCCTTAAATTGTCCTCTGAGTTGGTCACTTGTCATTGGTCTAAGAAAAGATGGTTTAGAGTTGCTTACTATTGTGTTCATTCTGGTGTTTGCTAATTGCTGAATAAAAATGAAAACACTGGACAATCTTGGCCTCCATGTATTTTTCTTGAGTGTGGGTTTCATAAAAGGTGGAAAGCAGAGGATGACCTCAGAGAGTGAGTGGCCTTCTCCCGGTGCAGATGCTGACATATGACCCACGGGCTCCTCTAGACGGCCTCGTAGGTGCTGGCAGCTGTGTCAAGAGCAGCCTTTAGATGGGAGGTTGTAGAGAATGCATACAAGACAGCAGTACTTTCTGGCCCAGAAAGAGCCTTTCTTTGCTTTGTACAAGGTCGTTTTGGCCTAAGATTAATTTTTTTCTGCATTGCTGGGGATGAAGCCAGGGCCTTGAGCACGCTGCGGAAGCTGTCTCCTGAGTGACATCCCCTGCCAAGAGGAGGATGTGACAGCTGACTGCAGACTCTTTCCCCTTGGATCTGTGGTGCAGACTGTAACTGAGCCTTAGAAATCACCTATGTCCTTCATGGTCTGGTTTTGTTTCTTGCAGTACTGGAGATTGAACCTAGAGCTTTTTTTTTTTTTTTTTTCTGGCAGAACCAGGGATTGAACTCAGGCCCTTTCGCTTGCCAGGGAAGCACTTAGTCCACTGAGCCATCTCCCTGGCTCCAAACCTACGGCTTTACACTGAGCCATATCCTTGACCCTTTTTTATTTTGAGACAAGATTTTGTGAAGTCATTGAATTGCACAGGCTGGGCTTAACCTCACTCAATGCCTCAGCTCCATGCAGTTGGGTATGGGTACGTGTTGCATGGCCTGGTTACTCGGTGCTTGCATCAAAATTGCTGGGAATGATATCAAATCTCTGTTGGAAGATAAGGTAAGTAGAAACATTTTTAAACTTCAAGGCTTTAAAATTTATTTTTAAATAAGATTTTATAAAATAAGAGTCACAGAGGGCCAGCCAGATTGCTCAGAGGACTAAAGTGCCTGCTTAGGCTCAGAGATGGTGTTTGATCCCTGGTGTGCCCAGCAACTGACGCTGGGCATGGGATGCATGCCTTTAATCCCAGTGCTTGGGAGGCTGAAAAGAGGATCACTACAAGTCTGATTTGTGTACTGAGACCCTGTACTAAAAAATTAAAAATCAGAGAAAGCAACTATTCAATTTACCTTAGAGTTGAACACTGGCACTCACCTTTAATCCCAGCTGCTTGTGGTGTTGAGGTAGGAAGACCCCAAGGTGAATGCTAGCTTGGACAGTTTTATTTATTTTTATTTTTGGTACAGGGTCTCTCTATGTAGCTTGGACTCATAGTGATCCTGTCAGTCTCCCAGCACTGGGATTACAGGTATGCGCCACCACACCCAGTTTGGGGCCAGCACAGCCTGTGGTACCAGGAATTGAACCAGAGTCCTTGTGTTTGCCAGGCAGGTGCTTAGACCACCGAGCTACCTCCCCAACCTTGCCTGGACAGTTTAAGGAAGTTCTGTCTGAAAATAAAAGGAACTGGGGATGTAGCTCAGTGGTAGAGCACTCACCTAGCATGTATGAAGTCCTGGGTTCTATTCCCAGTTCCAGAAGTAACAGTATTGGGCCAGGGTGTAGTTTAGTGGTAGAATAGGTGCTTTATATGTTAGGCCTTGGGTTTATGCCTAGTGGGAGAGAAGGAGGGGGGAGAAGGAAGGAAAGAAAACAACTTCACCTTCCCTGCAGTTTCTCTTAAATAAGTTACTGGTTTCTTCCATAAGAAAATACAGGTACACACACTCATATCTACATATTCTGGGGGAGGGAGGGAGGATTAGTATGTACCTTGGTATATGTTCTGTACTTTTTTCTGTAATGGATACTGTCTCTGTTGCTTTTCCACCCCTGAGCCCCCAAAGACTCATGCACATCCATCCCTTTGCGCAAAAGGTCTGTGCAACTCCAAGAGTTGTCTCAAAGTCCTAACAGTTTTAGCATTGCTGAAAATGTCAAGTCCCAAGTCTTCGAGATCTAAGGCAAACTTAGCTGTGAGCCCCTGTACAAAAGTTAAATACTTCCAGCATTCAGTGGCAGAAGATAAACATCATTCCAAAAGGTGCAAAAAAGCGGAATACAAAGCATTGGGACCAAGACAAGTCCAAAATCCAGCAGGGCAAACATGAAGTCTTGTGGTTCCATGTGCAGCATCTGAAGCAATCTGCGGCCAATTGTGAGCTCCACATGGCTCCACCTCTCTAGTGCTTCTAATGTAGCTCCCGTGGCTTCTCTCTTAGGCCTGTTTTGCTCCTCTGCAGCTTTCCTCAGGTGATCCACATTTCTGGTTTTTCCAAACTTCTGGGGTTGCCACTTAATAGGCTCCTTACAGCTTTACACACCACCCTCTAGGGCACGCTGCCTGGCCTCCCAGGCCTTCTGAAATCTAGTTGGCGTGGAAGCCTTCTTAATCTCAGAACTCCTGCATTCTGCATGGACCTAAAGCCAACACCACGTGGGTGATGTCAAGGTCTGCTGCCTGCTGCAGCAGTAGCCACACTTTCTTTTTGTCTTAAATGTACGGGTTGAGTGCCTGGACCGTTGAGCACTGTGACACTGATTCCAAGGCATAAATTCTCCATGCTGGCACCATTCTGGAATCTGGTGTGGCCATTCTGGAACAGGGGGCTCTGCAGCTTTCCCCTCAAGGCAAAGTCCTTCACCTTTGCAATTCAGAGGCTGCAAAGGGTGGAAGACCTGCCACCTCCAGTGATGCCCTCAGGCCATCCTTTCCATTCTCTGGTTCTTCCTTGGCAATGGAAATCCTTTCAGCCCTGTCTTTACAGCCCCGAGCTTCATTGGAGCTTCCTTTCTAACCAAACTCACATTTTAAGTCCTCCTGCTGGGCTCTTTGCTCTTGATTCTCAACATAAATCTGACTAAAAGCCCCTAACAACAGCCATGCCACTGCCTCAGTATTTGACTGCTTTGAAATTTCTTTTGCCAGATTGATCAGTCCATCACACTTAGTCTCAGGCAGTCTCTGAACATGAGCAAAATGAAGACAAACTTTCGGCCAAGCAATAGCATACATCATCTGGAGTCCAACAACCAATGTAGTTCTTCCCAGCAGAAACCTCCCCAGCCTGGTCTTTACAGGCAGGATTTCTATCAGCCTTCTGGTCTTCTGAGCTCTTAGCAGAATCTCCCATATGGAACAGCCAAAGCTGTTAACAGTGCTTCTCTTATTGGCTTCTCTTATTGGTGACATCTCTGAACCTTTTTTATCTTTATCATAAGCCATTTCCAAAGGTTAATAATCCACATGGTCAAGTTGTCACAGCAACGACCCCACTTCTCTGGTACCAAATTCTGTCTCAGTTACTTTTCTCATTGCTGGGACAAAATACCCAGCACCCAAAATGAAGGAAGGAAAGGCTTATTTAGCTCATAGTTTAGTGGAGGTTTCACTCCATACTCAGCTGGCTCCAAGGCAGAGCTGCAGGAGGCATAGAGCAGTGGTTCTTGGCAGGAATACAGAAAAGCAGCAAAAGCAAAAGGGTGGAGTAGCGGCAACAATAGCTGCAGAGAGCAAGTCTGTCTCCCTTATGTTGCCTTTAGGCTATTTGCAGCAGGCTGGGTGTAGCCAGTCCCAGCACCAGATCATGAATTAATCATAAAGTCTAGAAGTCCGCCCCATGACTGCATGAGGCTTTGGGCAGACAACTAGACACAAACCGTAACAGTGAGTACAGAGCCTTTGTCCTGGGTTCACATCTCCAGCCCTTTTTGTCATTTGAGACAAGAGTCTTCTGGTAAATTACAAAGTTGCCAAGGCTGGGCTCAAACGTGCAGTCGTCCTACCTCAACCCCCTGGGATATTGTCATACAGGCCTGCACCACTATATCCAGCCCTGTGCTTTCATGGTTCCAAACGAATACAGCTCATGTAATGTATCTTCAGTTAAGTCACTATAATTCATGTCGTTTTGAACACTCAGTTTTATAGATGTCTTATAATACGCCTGGTAGAGAACATAGTCTTCTACCATGACAGTACATATATGACTGAATTTAGAATTTAAATGATTTTAGGACAGGGTCTATAGGGTCTCACCACGTAGATCGGACTTTCAGTGATTCTCCTGCTTTCAGCCTTCCCAGCGTTGGGATTACAAGCATGCGCCACCACGCCCAGTCTCAGCAGGCTCTGGGGGCAGGGCTGGCATGCTGGGGATTGAACCCTGGCCACTGTAGGAAAAATTCTTAGTATTGAAATAATTGCATCAAGGAGTACATATATGTTAAAAAAAAAAGAGTACATATATGTTTAGTTATGATACTGGTAAACTACCCACTGAAAAGGTAACAGTGGAGCATAGAACTCCTGGCTCCATACCCTTGGCAGTCTTGTCAAGCTGTATACATGGGGACAACTTGATATTTATGTACATTTAAAGTCATTTATTGTTTTAAGTCATAGTCTGAAGATGAGTGAGGAAGTAGTTAGCTTCTCTAAAACACACAGGTGGGCCGGGGAGATGGCTCAGTGGAATAAGTGCTTCCCTGGCAAGCACAAGGGCCTGAGTTCAATCCCTGGTTCCACACACACACAAAAACAACAACAACAACAACAACAAAAAAAAAAAACCCACAAGCACAAAGTGATTTAGAAAAAGGTGAATGACCCCAAAGGTGGAGAGTGTACAAAAGAAACTCACATGGACTCTCACAGGCATATCAGTCCCCTTAGGAACAAGGAGGTTGGGAGAGGTGGTGGGTGAGCCCATGGTCAGCTGGCTAAGAAGTGGGTGTCTTGGTCTTCAACCTGGCTCTGTCCTCGAAGCCTGCTCATAACCCCAGCACCCATCACTTCACAAATTCCTGCTTTGTCATTTGAAAAAAATGGGGACTCAGGTCATTTACCCGCATTATTTACTCCCAGGTTTTTTTGGGGGAAGTCAAGACTCTTGCTGAGAGTAAGTGAATAAAGAATCTATGCAAGTGGTTCAACTGATCCCTGTTGATAGGACTGATAGGTTCTGTGAATTGCTAAAGTCATCACGGTGGTCATCTAATATGGCCTTAAAACAAAAGCCCATCTTCCCAAGACCACCTCTTCCTTCTTCTCCAACTCAGCCAAGACATAATCTACTTCTACCCTTCCCGCCACCTCAGGGAAGACCCCCTGAGGAGGGTATATCTAAACATCCAAGCTTCAGCCTTCCTTTGTCTAGGCAAGAGAGACAATTCCTCATCCTTCCCCACGTTCTCTCCTGTGTCCTCAAAATGAAGTGCCTTTCCCTTCTTCCTTCTGCCCAATTCTCTGCTGTGCCATTCATCTGAAAACACCTACCAAGAATAAACTCCAGAAGCTCTGTCTGTCCCTTCAGAATGGCCCTGGCTGCTTGCTTGGCAGGAGTCGGCTCAGGAGGGTTTGGAAGGAGGCACCAGCATCTATCAGAGGTGCACCGCAGCAGCCCCGCACGAGGCCAGGACTTGCAAGGGAGATCAGTCCCTTGGGGACTGCTTGACCACTGTGACCCATTGGTAGATCATGTCGTTTACATGGGACACCTGCAGTTTAAAGGAAAAGAGGTCCATTTTCAGCTCTTGCTTTCAGTCTGTAATCGGCTCCAAGACAGACTCAGGAAAAGGTTCTCCACCCACGGAAGCCAGGCAGCAGAGCAAGGGAGGAGGGAGCCAGGGACGAGTGACCACCTCCAACCAGGCCGCACCTCCGAGCAGCACACTCAGCTGCTGATCTCACCTTCCAAACACATCAGACTTCTAGGGGACATTGTCAGTCCAAACTGTTACACACATTGACCACTCTGGCAGTCTTAATTTGGACCCCTTAGCAGACAAAACCAGGGATATATTTCTTTAGCATTTATTTATATTTTTTCCCCTGTATTTTAGGGAAGGGTCTACAGTGTGTTCAGGGTCTCACTACTAGATCGGACTCGTAGTGATTCTCCTGTTTGCAGCCTCCCAAGAGCTGGGATTACAGATGTGTACCACTTGCCCAGTCTTAATTGCTGTCTCAGCAGGCCTGGGGGTGGGGCAGGCATGGCAGGTCTGGGGATGGAACCCCTGGCCCCTGAGCTTGCTTGCAAGCACTTTAATCCACTGAGGTATTTGGCCGGCCCTCATTTCTTTAGTATTTAAATCCAACGAGACACAGCCTAAATCTTCTCGGTTCCATGCCCAGTCAGGCAGACTGTCCAGGTGCTCCTGGGGTGGGGCCAGATCCGCCCAGTCTTTCAGGCTTTGTGCCATCTGACCTCCATTCACCTGGCCGCTTTAGCAGCCCCAGGCTGCTGCTGCCCCTCAGAGCCTGGAACATGCTGGCTTGCTTCTAGCTTTGGTCCTTTATGAGTGCTGCCTAGGCTCATGGACAGTAATTCATCCATCTCCCTGTACTCCACTGTGATGGAATTGTACACTTAAATGTCTATAATTTTTATCTTTATTTGGTACAGGGTCTCATACACAGCTCAGGCTCATAGTGACTGATCCTCCTGTGTCAGCCTCCCCACTGCTGGGATGACACGTGTGAGCCACCACTCACTATTTCAGTGGCTGGCACAGCATGTGGTACCAGGGGCTGAACTAGAGACCTTGTGCTTGCCAGGCAGGCACTTATACCGTCGAGCTATCTCCCCAGCCCTGACAAGTGGTTTTAAAAGAGGTTAAGATGAAGGGCATTCTTCATCACCCTTTATCACACTATAAAAGTTCCTGCTAGCCAGGTACGCTGGCTCATGCCCATAATTCCAGCACTCTGGAAAGAAGAGGCAGGGAAATGACAAGTTCAAGACCAGGCTGGGCAACTTAGTGATTTAGGGACAGCAAGATCCTGTCACAAAATAAAGAGGGCCAGGGATGTAGCGTAGCTTAATGGTAGAAGGCCCTAGTATGGTAAAAAAAAAAAAAAAAATCCCTTTTTTTCTCCTCCCTGAGAGTGTACTCCTACAAGAATTCACGCTCACCCAAGCATGATGGAGCACTCTGCAGCCCACTCACCAGCATCCTGGTTCTGATGACCACGAATCCCTGATCTGCAGGCATCCTTCACACAGGGCTCCTCATCTTCCACATTTTTATTTTTATATCTTATTCTTCTGACTTATCCCAAGCCCTTCTGCCCCAAATGTACCTTTTCTCTGGGAAATTTAAATGACTAGCAAATTTCCAGTAAGTGACTTACTGAGAGTCTTGGGTGTGATGGATTTTATGGTCTTTTTGGCAGAACCGGGGGTAAAACTCAGGCCCTTGCGCTTGCCAGGGAAGTGCTTATTCCACTGAGCTTCTCCTCGGTCCCCATCCTGTTCTTTTCTTTTCTGGAGACAGGTAATCCATGCTGGCCTGCAGCTTGCTCTGCGGCCCAGCTGCCTCAGCTAGTGATGGTCTCGGCCCTGAGGGCAAGGAGTATAGGTGTACACCACTATACCTAGTTTGATGACTTTTTTAAAAAAAATTGCTTTTCCCTCTTATCTCTTTCTTACTTTTCTTTGGCAGAGCTGAGGATTGAACTCAGGCCCTTGTGCTTGCCAGACAAGTGCTTATTCTACAGAGCTGTCTCCCCGGCCCCTAGGGTTATTTCATTAACTGGATATTTGACTGTTACTCTTCGGATTTTTTAAAAATTTCTTTCTCATAGCTTCTCTGGAGATTACAGTACAGTTAATTTTACATAGTCTGAATAAAATGTAGAACTTTGCAACTGTATAGATCCTTTAATCCCCACCCAACCTCTGTGTCATAGCTATGTACGTATTTGCAGACATTAAAACCCTTCCTACACTATCAGTTTTGCTTTCGCCAGTGCTATATATTTAAAAATGGTGGAGGGAAGAAGTCAATCCAGATTATTTACCATTCTTGTTACTCTTCCTTCATTCTTAAAGGTTCAGGTTTCTTTCTGAGAGCCTTTTGGGTCAGAATAAAGAATTTTCTTCTGGGTGTAGTGATACACATCGGCGATCCCAGCACTCTGGGAGGCTGAGACAGGAAAATCACAAGTTGGAGTCTGGCCTGGACAACTTAGCAAGACCTTATCTCAAAATAAAACTTAAAAGTAACTTGTTAGGTTACTCCTCAGTACCTGGGCAGTGGAGGCTGGGTGTTGGAGTGAGGAGGGGGGGGGGGTTGGGGTGAGGGGTGGTTCCCTTAGCACTTTTTGTCCTTGAGACAGATTCATGTCACGTTGTCCAGGCTGGTGTTGAACTTGCAGGCTCAAGTGATTCTCCTGCCTTGGCCTTCTAATTAGCTGGGACTTCAGGCATGCTCCACCACTCCTGGATTTGTGGCATTTCTTTTAGAACAAATCTGCCACAGATGCATCTCTTTTTGTCTGAGAATGGTTTTATTTCATGTTCATTCCTGTCTAGGTTGCTTCTGTACACATGAGCCATTTGATTTTCACTGTTAGCATCCTTGGGTAGTGGAGTCTATCTTTTGTCTAGATTTTAATTACATTCACCGGGAGAGACTTAAGATGCTAAACTTGAACAATCAAAATATACTCCTGGATTAAAATCAGAAGACTTCTTATGTGGATCTATTTCCAGGTGTCTGGGGATACTTTTCCAGTAGGTACTTAGGTAATTACAGATGGTAGCAAATTCAAGAAATATATATCTTTGATTTTTTTTTTGTGTGTGTGTGTGCTAGGGGTTGAACTAAGGACCTTGCACTTGCTAGGTAGGTGCTTGTGCTGCTGAGCTATCTCCCTGGCCTAAGAAATACATATATTTACCTAGTTAGTTAGATATCATCTGGTGCCGTCTCTGGATTGACTGCAGTTAAGGTACCTGGTAGTGCGAAGTACTCACTGTCATGACCCTGAGTTACTGCTATGACTGAAACGAGGCTATTGCCGATTTTCTTCTGTTCCAGTGGAGAAAATTTACATCACAAGCCTGAATACAGTAGCAACTTCATTATCCTTTTCTTTTTTCTTTTTTCTGGTACTAATCTAACCCAGCAGTGTCATACTGAGCTTTTACCTTTAAAATATTTTTAATGTATTATTGAGGTATTGATATCATGAATATGTTTCTTTGTGGCAGTTGGCATGTGTGCATGGCACATCTCAGATCAACTTATGCCCCTTTTCTGTCCTGTCTCCCTCTACCTTACAGTTTCCTTGCCTTTTGCCAAAGGTCTGCTTCCCTTTTTCCCGTCTTTATTTGGCTATTTGACTTACTTAGACTTTGGGTTTCTCATGGGAAACCGTATGATTTTTGAGCTCGTGTACCTGAGTCATTTTGAGACAGGGTCCCTCCCAGGCTGGGTTTCAGCTCACGTTCTTCCTGCTTCAGCCTCCCGGAGAGCGAGGTGGGATCGCAGAAATGCACCCCCCACACCTGGTTGTTGTTACTGCTACCTCCCCTGGCATAGAATAGTAAATAGTCCTCAAAGCAGTGGGGACATGCATGCTGATCCTGGCACTTCTGATCTCCCTAGCCCTTTCCTTCTTTCTCCCTCTCATCTGCAGCACTCATTACCATATAAAATCGCGGATCACTACTGCTACTGCTTTTCTACCTCTTACGCAAGCTGCCTTAGAGAATGGATTTTCACCAGCTGGAGATACGCTGATGTGTCGCAAACATCCGGTGTACCGCACCTCCAAGGTAGCTCAGCAGCACAAGCACCAATAAATATTCGCCGAAGCAAGAATCATGAATCCATGGTGACCAGCCGCTCCTCCCCCACAGGCGCGACAGAGCTCCACTAATTCCTTTTAATTCAGGACAGTTTAGCGCATGTTGGGAGAACCCAGGACGCTTCTCGCTGCCACTGCCCCTGCATCACCTCTGTGCCTGTTTTTGGCTACCACCTAAGTCCTCGTCATCCTCAGCCCACCACGCGCAGGTATCAGAACAGATGGGAGACTTAGGCCACAGCAGGGCCTCACATTCTTCTCCCTGGAACTCTGCCTTGGGACACACCACTGACAAGCTTGCAGAAAGGGAGATTTGGTGGAAGCAGCTCCTATATGCTCACAGATGTAGGTCTCTTCACAAGCTAGCTAGCTATTTTTCACTACAGAAAAATGGATGAAATACACTGAGGGTGAGGAGAGTTTTCTGCTTTACTTGAAGATTGAACTTCCTTTTCAGTTGTGAGTCCTGAAATCAGACAGGTCCTGATTCAGACCCTGTCCCATCTCTTCCTACCCTGGTCTGTACTTATTTTCTTATTTCTAAAGCAGAAGGGGAGGGTTCTGTCACAGGGGAAGCGTAACATGCAGTATAGGTTGTTTTCCTTGGATAATTTATTGTATTAGTTTTCCATTTCTGGGGCAAAATGCTCTGGATACTCAATTTAGAAGGAAAGATATGTCTCAGTTTCAGTCCATGATAACTTGGCCCTGCTGCAGTACCCTATGTCATTGCAGGGGACTGTGGTGAAGGGGCTGAGGGTTCTCTTGGTGGCCAGGAAGGGGTGGAGGGTCCCAGTATTTCCCCTGGGGGCACTGAGGGAGTGCTCCACACTGATCTAGCTTCCTTTCACCTGCTCTTCAAGGTCCTAACATCTTCCAGCAGAGCTCTAGGCTGGGGACCAAGTTTTCAACCTATAGGCCTTTGGGGACCATTTCAGACCCAAACTACAGCATTATATATCCCCCCCCCCGACATTATTAAAAAAATTAATCTTTATTTGGTACAGGGTCTTGCTACACAGGGATTACAGGTATGTGTCACCATGCCCAGTTCTGGGGCTGGCACAGCATGTGGTACTAGGGATGGAACTTGGGATTGGGACCTTGTATTTGCCAGGTAGGTGCTTATGCTGCTGGGCTATCTCCCCAGTTAACTGAGTTGCTTAAGAAACTAGGTGGTAATTATTAAAAGTTTTACAGCTGGAATTGGCTCATGTTGATATGCTGTACTTTTATGAGTGTACTGTTGTGCTTTAGTCTCTCATTGTGAAAAATGAGCTTCCTGCAGCATACCAGAATAATCGTTAGCAATGGCCAGCACTCACAGGCCTGAGAGTAGGAGGTGTCATCGACGTTGTCCTGACTCAAGTTATGTATTTTTACAATCTCATCATTACACAGATGAAGTCCTCTAATGGAAGCCGAGGGCAGGGGAATCGACATCACAGTGGGGTCGCTCACGGCATTTGGCTGCTGCACCTTCGGCGCTGCAGGCTTTCTCTAAGGTGTCTCACTTACCTCCTCAGCAGTGTACGCTGAGGCCTACACACATATGAGCCTTTTTTCTGCTGCCAAGGGGAGAGTGAGGTGCATCTGAGTCAGTCAATTGGCGCAGCGACCCCGTTTTTGGACGGGAAGACGTGGTTACCTGCACAGGGTGGAGTGGCATCTTCCTGGCATGGCTGGGCCCAGGGCAGGCTCGGTGGAGGGCGGCTGTCCCTCTGCGCCAGCCCTGAGCGAGCCTGGAAGGGAACCCTCCTGCTACAATGACACAGCGAGGCGATGTGATGAACACTTTTATTTACAAATATAATTAAAGCTCTGACAGTTACCATGCTCTTCCTCGGAACCTGAAAAATGTTTCGTTTTGTTTTTGTTTTTAAAGTGCATGCAAAAGAAGTAAAGCCTTTTTTTTTTCATCATTTTTTATTGTAAGAAAATACACAGTTTGAAAGTGTGAATAATGCAGTATTTATGACCAAGAGATGGGACTCAGGAAGGGGCAGGGAAATAAAGCAAAAGGCCAAGACGGTCTGACTGAGAGACAGTGTGGAATCCAGATACTGAACTGGAAAGGAGGGGCGGGGGAGGAACAGGAGGAGGAAGTAAAAAAATTTGATCAGAGAAAACAGTTAAAATACAATATGAAAATAAGTAATACCTCTCCTTAAATTCCTTCTATACACAAAATACACGATTTGCCAAAGCCCAATTTGTGCTACTGGGATTCTGTGAGCTCTGTAAGTGTATTCACATCCTCTGCGATTGCAGAAAATGATTATGATACAATCAGAATATGCTGAGGACAAGTTAAACTCTTGCCAGCAGGTTCTTAAAAATCACAAGATCTCTTCACCCCACCCACCCCCCAGCCCCAAAAAAGTAATAATATGTCACCACTGATATGTACATCACAATTAGTTTCTGTAAAATGTATCAAATTTTCAATCTTTAATAAAACTTTGTTTTTTTTTTTTAATTCCTGATGAATAAATACCAAAAAAATAAAATAAAATAAAATAATGCAGCAGCTAGTTAAGGTGTAAGGCTGCGGATATTGTGTCTCTCTCCCCCTTGGCATTTATTATTATTATTATTATTATTATTATTTATTTATTTTTTGCTTTACTTTCACAGATTGTTGGTAATGAGTAATTGCTTAAAGCAATACACATCCACTGTGTTGCTGTTGTTGTTGATTTATTGGTTTTGTTAAAACTGTCTCCAAGGTTTCACTGAAACATTTCGGATCACATCAATACTGTGACGTGTACTATGAATAAAAGAGATGGCCAGGGTGTGGCCAGCACTGAAAGTTGACACGGGGGGAGGAAGGGCCCCTGATGGATTAAGAATAAACAGGCACTAGTCCGACACGATGTCAGTAAGAGTAAGAGAGAGAGAGAGTGAGAGCAACGCCCGTTAAAATGGGGAATGTGGTTTTGCAGGGTCTGAATTTTTTTGTTTTCTTTTTCTTTTTTTTTTTTTTTTGTAAATGGCAAAAAATTCAATTTCATCTATAGTCCTCCTTAGGAAAATCTAATGTAACCAAATTCCCAAATCCCATTCTGAGGCTCTCCATGTCAAAAGTTTCAATCTCTCGCTCTTGCCTTTCCAATAGGAACTTGATTCTCTCGCTGCGTTCCTTCTGCAGGGCAGCCAGCTCCTCTTCAATCTGAAAGAAGCACAGTGATTGGTCCTTAGCTGCCAGTCTCCAGAGGGGCACCTGTGGCACACACACCTGTGCTATGGGGCTCAGGCTGGGGGTCCTGAGAGCTGATCCACTCGATAGAACTTGCTAAAGGATGAGAATGCTGCACCCACCTGGGGCGAGCAATGCCATCTGAGCTGCCAGGCAGCTAGGCTGGTCTAGGTCAGTGTCCTGCCCAGTAGGCGGAGGCCCCAGAGAAGCCAAGGACACTGGAACATAATTACATGGGAATTGTTTCCCCCGGGCTGGAGGCCTCCTGGGTCACTGGAAATTTAGTTCTAGAACAGGAGCTGGGATAGGACAGCCGATGAAGCGACAGACGGTCAGCAGCTTGAGGGTGCGGCTTTATCGCAGTCCTCAGACCCATGGCGATACTGGCCTCTCTCCATTCGAACTCTTACTTAGAGACCCTGGACACCTCTGTGTAGGTAGAAGGTTTCCTTCCTAGCAGAGGAGCAGAAAGGCTTAGGCTTTGGGGTCAGACTTGTCAAGTAAGACTGTGCCTGCCTCTCAGGGCTACAGGACATAGGGCCTAGTTAAACCTTGTGTGACCAGGGAGGGCTCCGTGAATGGTAGCTGTATGGGCGGTGACTCCCCCATCCCGGCTGCGCAGGACCCCCAGAAGCTCTCATACCTTCTGCTCAAGATGTGCTCTGCGCAGAGACACCCTCTGCTCTAGCTTCTGGAGCTCGCGTTCATGTTGTGCCTCTGTCTGCATCTTGATTTTGCTCTGGTAGGCATTGAGCAGCTCCATTTCCTGCTGGAGCTGTAGCCTCAACGCCTGGCATTCTGCTTCTTGAGCCTCATCTAGCCGTAACTGCAGGCACAGAAGACACACACTGTCATGCAGCCCTTGCTCACCACACTTGGGGACTACTAGGAGGTGTTTCCTTGATTGGACTCAAATGCGTCCCCTTGGAAAAACAGATGCCCTGGGTCCATTCAGAGTTCTCACTAAAACCAGTGAAGTCTGCCTAGTGAGCTCCAAGTCCTAAAAACACATGCTTTTCAGTGTGGTCTGAAACCTTGGAACCAGGTGGCAGGAGGGCTACTCACTCTGCTCATGCAGCCCATAGCCTTGGAGGTGGACTCCTGAGCCGGAGTGCTAGTGCCACTGTTCACTTACATGTGTCACCTTCCTGGTTTCTTAAGTTCTTTAGATCTCTTTTCTAACTCAAGGAAGCAATATTTAGTAACACCTGTTTTCTGAGATGCATAGAGGATGAAGTGAAAGAATATACACATAATCCCAGGCATAGTTCTCTGTGTATACCACACAGTCAGTAAATAGTAGCCAATTATCATTATTTTGGTTTTGCCAAGACCATACTTGGGTATTTTTAACTAGAAAACCACAAAGCCATTTGATATGTTCTAAATAAATGAACCTAATACACACAAAACTTGGGAAGTGTGCCACACTGCTGCTGGGCTTCATCAAGGTCATGCAGGCTGCTATCGTTGGCTTTATGGGTCAGCTTGCTAGCTGCCAATCTAGAACACTAGTGTTTAAAATCTCTTCCCCAGAGAGCAACTCTGATACTTTTAAGGGGAATATTCTGGCTTGGAGTAGAAGTCTACATTCTAAGGCAGCCTGGTCAAGCTGCCCTCACTTCCTGTGGAACCCAAACTTGGAATGCCCTGATCTTACCTGGGAGGGAATGGGCCACGGACATGCCGATCTCTCGACTCACAGAAAGGAGGTGCTGGGCCACCTACAGGAGTAAGTTAAGGGGTTCTGGCTCCCTATTCTACGCTTGGTTTTGCCCAGCAGACCCTCAAGTTGGCTAAGAACTATGAGATTAGAATCTGAGTTAGACAATTCAGGTGCCCCTGGATTTGTCCACAGGTTTCTACACAGACCACTTTGCCAAGATATTTACTCTCCACCTTACCCATAATTCGTGGGTAACAACAAGAATAGTGCAATATCTGCATTGCAAAGTGACTTTCTGAAATGTTAGAATAGTTTTAGAAACTCACTTGCATGCTATCTTCTGGAATTCATGATCCTCCTGCCTCAGCCTCCCAGAGTACTGGGATGATAGGTGCTCACAATCATGCCTAGCCTTCTTTTAGAGAAATACAGTGTGAGCCGGGCATGGTGGCACATGCCTGTAATCCCAGCACTCGGGAGGCTGAGGCAGGAGGATTGTTGTGAGTTCGAGACCAGCCTGAGCTACAAAATGAGCTCGAGGCCAGCCTGAACTGCATAGTGAGACCCTGTCTCAAAAAGACAAAAAAAAAAAAAAAAAAAACCAAAACAAAAAAACAAAAAAACAAAAAAACAGTGTGTTATTAGAGAAAAGAAATTATGTAATCATACTTCCAAGGTGCCTTCTAATAATTAAGTCTAACCAGACTTCATGAAAACGCATTACAGATGACAGATGGCTCTCTTTCCATTTTCCTGACAGTGTACACAATGCAGGTCCATGTGTAGCAGCCCTACAGATGAATTCCAAACAGTTTTGTTGCTGAATCCCTCTCAATGCCATAGAGTCTTACCAGTGAAGGAATGAGAAGCCTATTCTCTTCCGCTCACCGATACTGGATGCAACAGACCCTGAGTGAGCGGCTGAGAGGTGTGGCCTAAGAGCAGCCAAAAACACCCAACAGCTCTGTTTTCTGCTTTTCTGGGATCCTATTATTATTGTCAGTAACTATGTGCCGAACCAGCTCTGACTGTGCTGGAAACCAGGGGATACTCCAGGATTTGGGATCTGTCACCCCAAATTCCACATCCCAAATCAGTAAAAAAGTTTGATATCAATACTGGTAAGTATCACCTCTGGTTTTTAAAGTGGCTTAAAAGGATGTGACAGAGGCAGTGTGGCACAATGGAGACCAAACATATAAACTTACAGGCCCCTTCCCTCAAAGCAGCCAGGTAGCTGGCTCAGCCACCAGCACTGTGATGCCACAGAAGCCCGGGGCTGGCACACTACGGCCCATGGGCCAAACGTGCCTGCTACCTGTTTTTGTAGTTTTGCTGACAAGTACATTTGTTTACATGTTCCAGTACACGGCTGCTTGGGCACTGCAGCAGCAGGGTGGCTAGCTGTGACAGTGACCTTGTGACCTACAAGGCTGGACATACCCAGCTGTCCCTTCACACCAAACTCAAAAATACTCACCTGTTCCTGCTTTGAGGAGGGGCTAGCTAACCTTAAGTGGCTTTCCTTCAGTAAACCTCAGTTTTGTCACAGACAAATTTAGGGTTGAGCAGAAAGGACTTGAAAGGAATTTCACAAAAATGGAACAGGAAAATGTCTCTAGACTATGTACAAACGCCTGGCCAGCGGTGTGCCGCTGGCAAAGGACAGCTGTCCTGGTCACACCTACTTTGATCTCCCATCTCAAGGGTTTTTTTCTCTCCTTTTAGTGAAGGGCAATCGCACACCTATATTCCCCATCCGCTTCTCTCTTGTCTTAGACTACAGCATGCACCCACTGGGCAATGCTGTATGCCAGGCACTGCCACAGATGCCAAGGCACAGTGATTAACCAAAGGCCCACTGGCGCGTCAGCCTCCTCCATGCTCCCCACCCGCACTCTGCTCTGCCATCTCACCTCTCATGCCTGCTCTGACTCCCTCATGTACTCTGCTCACTGACGACCACTGGGAAGCACCTCCGCCGAACTGGCCAGCCAGCAGCACTGCACTTGTGGATGGCCCCATCCTTCTTGCCACCTCTCTCCTGCCTTCTGAGACACCACCTGCACCTCCTGGTTTTCCCTCTTTTCTATCTAGTCCCTACCTACTGGACACACACATTCACTGTGGGTGTCCTTGGGGCTTTGTCCTGGACCCTCTTCTGCCTCTAATCAGTCTTCCTCAGGAATCTCACCTATTTCAAAAGCCCCAAATCACCACTGTTCCACAAATGACTTCTGTATCTATCCTGACTTCACACTTCCCATGGCTTCTGCCAGCTTATCCAGCCTATGAGACAACTCCACCTGGATGTCTGCCAGGCTTTCAAGCCCATGGGACCAATTTCGATGAACTCATCCTCTGTCTTCCTGCATCCCCAATCATCTTGACTTCCTTTAGGACATGTAGGTAAATGGCACTGTAGTCTATCATTTTGCTCAAACCAGAGACTGGCAGTCAGATTTAAACCTGACTTTCCAACTTCTACTTGCCTAGCTCTGGGGTCACCTGCCCCCTCACCTCACTGCTCCCTGTACTGTAGACACCACTTTCTGTGCCCGGATAAAAGCTGTGGCATCATAAACGATCTCTATGCATCTGCTCTTGCCACCTCCTGGACCATTGTCCACATGTCACTGAGATAATCATTCAAAAAACGTAAATCTGATGTCAGGTCCCTGCTTGGAACTTTCCAATGGCTTTCTCCTGCTTTTAGGATAAAGGCAAGCGTTCTAAGAGCCAACACACTCTCCATGTTCCAGACCCTGTTCACAGCTCCAGTCTTTCGTGATGGTCTCCCCTGGTTCTCTGCATTTCCCCCAGAATGGACGTCTGTGAGTTCTTCCAAAGTGCCTCTGCCTTCCCATTTGCACACACAGCTCCCCAGCCTGCATGACTGTGTCAGAGAGGTGTTTCCTGGACTCTCCACACCAGGCTAGCACTGTTTGTACTCTGCTGGCAGCTAGCACTTGCTCTGGGGGTACACAGAGAGCCTGTTCAATGTTGGTTTCCTCCATTCTTCTATAGATTCAAGAGAACCTTATCAGTGACTGTCTTATTCACTACAGTATCCCAGGGCACAGTGCAGGTACTCAATAGCTTGCTGGATGAATGGGTGAGTGAATGCACCAGCTCCTATTCTCAGCCTGGGAACACGCTAAGTGCCGCCCAGTTGACAGAAGTCTCCTTGTGCTGTGTTCTCCTTCTGATTTCCCCCTCAGCATTGTGGCTGAAGCCCAGGGCCTTGCATCTGCTAGACAAGTGCTCTACCTGAGCTCCACCCCAGCTTCTGTCTCCTCTATCTGCTACAGGTCTTTGTCTTGGCCCACTGACAGGGATCTGGGCAAGGCACTCCCACATTTCTCCTGTACTGTGCTGTCACTCTGTTGGTGTACGATGAACCCTCCCATTCCCACACTGTACTGTCTGTCTGTGACAAGTCACGGACAAATCCCTGACAGTGCATAAACCAACTTGATCCCTCTAGCTCGTGTCCACATACTTGACCTCCTCAGTTACAGTCTTTGCTCTGGCTGCTACATGTGTTGCTCTCTGCTCCCCTTCTGTCTTGGGAGAGTCCCCTTTCTGAGTCTAGCTCTACACAGCCCTCCAACACTGGTTCCAAGTGTGGGCTCTGTCCTCAGTCCCTTCTTTTGTAATCCTATCCCATCCTTAGCAGATCTATTCCTAACAGTTTCTGCTGTCCCCGTATGGCAGATGTCTTTTTTTTCTTTCCATTGCTGGGGCTAGAACCCAGGGTCTCACAGGTGCTAGGCATGTGCTGCTCTACCACTGAGCTATATCTATATCACCAGTTCCTTATTTTTAACTTTCAGACAAGCTCTTAAAGCCAGGCATGGTGAAACAGACAGAGGCAACCTGAACTCTGCAACTTAGGGAGATTCTGCCTCAAAAAAAGGACTGGGGATATAGCTCAGTGCAAAGGCAAAGGGTTCAATCCCCAGAACCCCCAATCTCCCCATGATCTTGTTAAGTTGCTTGAGCTGGGCCCAAACCTGCAACGCTTGTAAGTAGCTGGAACCTGACCAGATCCAACATTCTGTCTTCACTTTGGCATCCCTCTGAACTACACTTCTTTGTCAGCACCTCTCTACCTGGACACCCACATGTCTCAGATACAATGCCCACAACTTAGTCAATTATCTTCTAGGCATTTAGACTCAGCTGTTCTATTTTTCCACTGTGGTAAAATAAACTATGATCTATTCCAAACTGCCATCAAACCCACCTCTCTAGCGGGTCCCCGAGTCCTGAACGCTCACGTTTCTCACACCCTTGCTGCTCACTGTCCCCACTAGCCCCCCTCACTCCCTGTACCTTTGCTTCACATGGTCACCACACACTCTACCACTGAGTCCCGTCTCACTTCAACCCGCCGGGCTGTCTTAGTTCAGGCCTTCATCATTCTTCTGTTATTCCAGCAGCTCCTAAAAGGGCTCCTTGTCTGTGTTTGCTACATGGCTGCAAATACCTTTTCTCCTCCCAGCACTGGGGACTAAACCAGAGCCGACCGCATGCTAGGCGGTCCACCAAGCAGTGTTCCAGCCCCACTTTCCTTCTCAACTGAGCTTCAGCAGGATCTACTACTGACTGCGTGGTGAGCAACGTCCTGCCCCTGGGATGCTGGCCCTGGACTATTCACCCGCCTTCCTTAGCAAGCACTTTGCACTCCACTATGGCAACTGCTCAGTGGTTCTCCAAAGCACCAGCCCTTTGCAGGCTTTTGAGTCTCTGTATACACTTTGTCTCTGCCTGGATTAACTCTTCCTCTTCTGCTTGTTTGGTAAACTGCTACTCTGTAAGCCTCAGCTCTCGGGGAGTCTTCCCTGAATCACCAGGCATGCTCCATCCCTGGCTTAGCAAGACCTTTATGCTTCTCTGTGTGGCATTTCCACCAGCCACTTCCTAGAATGCTGGCCTCACACCCCAGTTCTGTGGCTCCACAGATGCACGCTTCCTGTTGTTTGGGCCTGTTCCCAGGTAGGTACCTTTGCACAGAACCTGCTTACTTTACTGGTTTCCTTTAAGCTTCCTGGTTTGCTCCAGGAAGCTTTCCTAACCTGATTCATTTTTCCTACTTACCCTCCTGGATCTCCCCAGCTCCTCCCACTTATAGCACTTATGGTGCTTTCTGATTATTGCTTGATTTCCTGACTTCCTGGCTTGACTGACAAGTGCCAGGACAGAGACCCACTGTCTACCTAGCTCACTGAGCTAGCTCTGAGCCCAGCATGGGGCTGAACACAGGCTTAGCAAGGGTTTACTGACTGCATGTGTCTGTGTATGTCCTCCTCACTTGACCATGAACTCCACAGGGCAGGGGCTAGGTCACATTCCCCTTGTGCCTGACACTGGTGGGAGTGGTAGTCAGGAAATCTTGAGTGAGTGAACATATGACATTATGTATGGTATCTATCACATCTCGCCCTGAGGTCCCTATGTGCCACAGAAGCAGGTCACTCCTCGTGCTCCATCTTATACGACACACTCCGGCAAGCATCCGCATGGCCTTGGCTTTATTCGGCGGCGTCATTTCCTCAGTTGTTGGGGCAGGAAAATGCCAATATCCTAAATTTGTGCAAGAATCATCCCAGGAAACAAAGGCTGGATCTTGAATTTTCTTGGATCCCAAAACTCTTGAAGCTGTGGCACCATACCTAACCACTTACCGCTTGAGAGGCCATCATTTCATTTATACTCTGTTCATACTGCTCTGCCAAAATGGCCAGTTTTCGCGTCTGCTCATCTTTCAGTGTCTTTAAGATTGTTTTGTGCTCATTCTTTGGAGTAACTTCCAACTGGTGATTCTTGAGTGCTTTATACTGTTTGGTCTGTACTTTGCAAGTGTCCTGAAACTGTTTTTTAATTTGCATTTCCATGGCCTGTTAGGGAAAGTGATAAAGGGAAAATAAAGACATGTCAGCCAGCATAGAAAGCCTTCCATTGTAATGGCACAACACAAGTGTGGGGACCACCTGCCTTTCCATGTGGTAGCCCATGACACTGGTCAATAGTCATGAGGGCACACCCATCACTTAGGTAAGAGTTAACTTTCCAGTACTTTCTGTTTAAGTGAACAAAAGTAATTTTGAACTTACAAATAGCTCCAAGGGAAAAAATAAATTGAAATGGGGATAATTATTCTAGATGGATTGTGGAAAAGTATGAAGCTTAGTTTATTAAAATGTCTGCAGTTGAACTCAAGGTTTCCCAGCCAGTCTTAGCATTTCCTATTGATTGTTGCTTTTTCCTTTGTGTGTGTGAGTGTATGTGCGTGCGTGTGTGCCTTTCACCCCCATTTCCCTGTGAGAAAATGGATGCTCTCCCTGCTTTGGCTCATGGGTGCTTCCCTGACAGATCAGTAAGGGAGAGCGTCTGGGCAGCACTTCAGATCCTGACCTGAGTCCATTACGTTCCGGCATAAGTGGAAAGTGAACAGTGATCGTCATCGTCTCCGCCATTAGGCGGCTGTGCCTGCATGTCCAGCTATCACATTTGCACTCTGGCAGGAAGAGAGCGCAGTGTGCAGTGAGGACCCCAGACATTCCAGCAGGCTGCCCCAGGTCATGGGTGTGCCCCGTAAACACTCAGAGGCCTTACAGAGCCAGGGTTCGCTAATTAGACCGCTTAGGATTCAGCTTGAAGAGGCTGCTGGCCAATGTGATGAAGCTGGCTTCACCTCTGTGCCAGCACTGACAATGTCCTCCATGACATACGCAATGGCTTAGTACATGGAGCTTGTCAATTAGCGCTCTGCTAAAATTAGCCAGAGCAGTGTGGCCCAAAGGAGCTCCTCCTCACAGCATTAGCACAGGGGCAAGTGAAGGCCTCCTGCTCTCAGAGTCAATGGTGATTTCCATGCCCATGACCCATGTCACCCAAGAATCACACCTTTTCCTACTAAGTTTGGATATAGCCTTCGAGTCCTGCTCAGCGCATATAGCAGAGTTCGTGCTTACATTGGTTAGTTCCAATGTAACTCTCTTATTTTCCAAGATGGGAACCACAGGCTCCTATGCATCCCAATTGTAAGGTCGGCAGGTGGTGAAGGGCTCAGAGGACTAACACAAAGGAATGAATACAAGGGAAACTGAGAGATCATGGACAGGACATGGCTATCAGAGCAGCTTGGGAAATGCAGGCTCCTGAGCTTTCCACTTGGAGATTCTGATCTGGCAGATGCATGATTCTGGAAAGTTCCCTGAGTGACTCTTAACAGCTATCCAGGTCCAGCCCAGCTGCCTGAGCACACACAGGTGATGCCTCTCCTTCTGCTTACCTTTAAATTTTTTGGCTGTTGCCGAAGTTCCATGACATGCTTTCTGTGCAGTTCCCTTTCTCGCCTCTTATTGTACTCCAGCTGGTTTTCCAGTTCAGTCTGGTGCTGTAAACGGATCAGATCCATGCGTAGCTTCTGTAATGTGTGCAGCTGCCTATATTCTAGCTCTCGGGTGGACTCGTCGTGCCGGATTAGCATGGCGTGCTCCATCTCCTTCTGCGTCCTCTTTTTATTTAGTTCCTGCATTCAGGAGCAAAAGATAAATGAAGAGAGTTGACCGGAGGGGAAGTGGAAGAAATCTACTTAGAGCTGATCTAGGGAGGGCATGGAATGGCACTGCTACCTGACTCTTAAGCCCAGAAGTATTTGCAGTATGATTTAATGTGATTAGATTCACAGTCCTGGAGGGTTAGGTTCTGTTTCAAGGTCTGCCACATCCAAGCTAGGCAACTTCACACCTCAACAACTGCTCTGTCTGTACAATGGGACCAACTTTACTCACCTCCCTCTTCCCTCACAGAGCTGCTATGAACCTTAATTAGGCGATGTGCTACATTCAGGTATAAACAAATGTTTCTTCAGTTAATAGGGGTTTTCCACCTTATTTGCTCATTAAAGTCCTGACAGGAGAAACTGCCCAGATGCACGATGCTTAAATCCCACAAATGGAAATACCGGTAGGCTTGTCAGGAGGTGGGGGCTTTCATGGCACTGTTTAAAGATTCTTCCACATGACTCTATTGTGCAATCAGTGTTGAAAATTAAACATAATTAAACCAATAATGTCTATTGTTCTTAGCTTTCTGGGAAATACCTTGTTTTGCACATATGAGAAGTAGACCAATTCTCTATTTTTCAAAATGTGTGTTGTAGGGCATGGTGGGAAAGAGCAGCCCTGTCTCCTCTATCACCATCACGGTTTTTCACAGCACATCCACTTCTGACCACTCTGCTCACAGTTCTTCTCAAGTTTCTCTCTATTTCCTCCTTGTCTTTCCTTCATTTTACCAATTCAAGAATATTTCCCAAATGCACTAAGTATGAAGATCTGAACCATGTGTCTCTGGTACATACAAATGTTGACTAAGCTCTGACTTCTGTTCTTAACCTGCTAACAATCTAATATGAGAGTGTAATAAGCTCTTTCTTTCATTTTGGTTTCAATTTTTTGAGATAGAGTCCTGCCTTGTAGTTCAGACAAGCTTGAACTCACTATGTGCCCTGCCCATATTGGCCTTCGATTTGTGGCAGTCCTCCTGCCTCAGCTTCCCAAGTGCTGGGATTACAGGTGTGCATCACCATGCCTGGTAGACACTTACTGACATACATGCTCAGCTTGCAGCTGACCATCAGAGATAGACGCATAGCCCAGGCTGGGCCAAACTATTTTCTGTCCTAGGAATTTAAAGTTGAGGTTCCCAGTTGTAATCTCCGTGGCTGGCTGGAATTGAGGAGCATATAAAGCTATGTATGTGGCAGTCACCTACTGCTTTGAGCTGTGTGGATTAGAGTATACTGGGCTATGGGGGAAAATGATTGCAATGAAAGATGTGCAGGGAATATATCTGTGCTGAAGCTCTGTGCTGAAGTTCCTCACTGATTCCTAAGCCCACCTGTATGGAAGTCCAGCTGTGTTACTGTGCTTGGGCTATTTTTCTGAGTTATTCCTATATTCCTAGAGTAATTTCTCTAGTTCTGATTTAAGCTAGGCCAGGTAAATTAATATGCAGAAAAACAAGGAAAATAAGGTTTATGTGCAAATTTAAAAGAAAGCAAGATGGAAGTTGTGCATACAATAAAGAGATATAGTTTATTTGCTGTATGCTTTCTGAACAGGGTGGTGTTCATACGAGGCAAGAAGGTCAGAGAAAGCTGAAAGCGCTTGAGCTCTACTTTAAGTTAGAACCGTAGGATGCCTCTTTTCTTTGATGGTGACCTCTATGCAAGTGACTTATTGTCATAGAAATGCTAGTGATGTGCATATGCAGTTATAGTTGAGAAGACAGTTCTGCACATTTGGACTTCTCTGCATTTGAAGGGAAGTCATTTAGTAGCATAGCCTCAGTGCTAGAGCACTGTCACTCTTTTTTTTTTTTTTTTAATTCCTTCAACAATGAGCTATTGTTGAGCACCTACTAGGTGTTGGGCACTGCTGTAGGCACTGCAGAGAGCAAGGAACAATGAGATCGCCTCACAGGGCTTATTTTCTAGTGAAGAAACATTCAGAGTATAAATATAGTTTAAGGTCACTTGAAAGAATAAAAGATATTCGAGTCTCACTTCCTGTCACAGTTTTTCTGTTTCCTTCTTACCTGGTCCATCAAATTTCTTCCTTTAAAGAGCAGTAGCTGGCCCCTAGGTGGCACCAAAGGAAAGAGAGCCCTTTTCACCTACTACAGCAGTGTAGGACCAAAGGGTTGGGGTGGGGGCAAGGAAAGCCCTTTTCCTGTGCTATGTAACTGTTCTTTGGCTCACTGCATCACTTTTGCTTTGGAGCCCCAATGTTGAGCATTTATACATCCATAGTTTCTTATATTGAGAGGTCCAAAGTGAGCAGCCCAGAGACCCTGAGACTTATAGGGTGTGCATGGGGGGGGGGGGTTAAGACAGCCAACCACGCTTTTGGAGGAAGTCATGTGGCTTTCTTCATGGGTAGTGGGCTGTGTAAGGGACCTGGAGAAAACCTGTGACAGAACTGCTTGGGTTGGGGATGACCCATAGCAAGCTACTCAGCCTCTTCTGATGTCGACTAAAGTTTGGGAACCAAGAGGAAATGTTAGCACCAACCCCTGGCTGGCTTACTGCCTATGGCGTTGGGCAAGTCTCCCAGTGCACACTTTCAGGGTTTGGGTTCTGGGTGAGGCCATGGGTTCCCATCATTCATTAACATGCTTGTGAAGACAAAATTAAAGACTGCTGTGGTGTAAGATGGTAAACTATCAATAATATTTTAAGTCATGAACAAAATTATTCAGCTTACTATGAGTTGAATGCTGTGCCTATATGATAATATGTAATATGCTTTCAATTAAAAAAATTCATATATCTCATTCATTCCTAATTGTTACCCTGTGAGGTGTTGACTTCACAAAGATTTCATATGAGCCACAGCAAGGCTCAGGAATTGGAGGAATAACATAAGGTCCTCCAGTTCCATATAACAGACTTGAAGTTAAAATGTGGATTGTCAGATTTTCAACATTTTCCGTGAAAATGAGCATGTCCCAAAGAGCATATCATGTCTTCCTGTTTCTTTTTTAGTTTGTGACTCTATATTCTAAAGAACTCCCCCACCATAGTCTGATCTGATGCAGCATAATGCAAAGGTCACAATACACAGTAGACCTACGGCATGTGCACTTTTAAGTCATACAATGTCAATGAAATGTGTCAAGCAAAAATCTGAAAAATTAAATGATGAATGGATGATCGTGCCCACCAATGCACACACATCTGTGTGCCCTGGTGGGAGTGCAGGGCGGCCCTCAGCCACCCAGTGCCTCATATGGTGTGCACGCAAGCAGGGCTGCAACACGTTCCATGTACGCAGGACCCTAAGTGACTCCACCTGCTGGCTGAGCTGTGGCTCAGGATGCATTTCTCCCTATGTTCCAAGCATTCTATTTAGGTGAAGTTCCAGTGGAAGTGCTACTGGCTTCTTTCAAGGCAGCTGGTTTCATTCAGGCTAGATTTGTTTTCTGTCTTTCTTCAATATTGGGATTTGAAGTCATGCTAAATTTTTATCTTCCTGGTCACTGAGGTTGAGTAAACACAGGTACTCAAACTTTTGAATGGAGATGTTGTTACCCTGTGACACCTAATGCTTTCTAATTTTCTGTTCTGTGTTTCAGCAAGCAGCTAGAAGGCTGTGGGTGGTGAGAGGGGAGGTCGCTCAGCCCAAGTTGCAGGGCTGCTTTTACAGGTTTTCATGAACAGGATCACTACTGCTTATTTTAGGCAAAGAAACAGGGAAAGAGCCACTCTTATGCTTTCTTGGTTGGTGTTTTCATGAATCCCTTTAGAGGGCCATTTGGTGGCATCTTTGAAAACTTTAAATATTTTTATTTTTATGATTTTTGAGGCAAGGCATTCCTATGTCACCTGGGCTGTCTAACCTTGAACTTCTATGTAGCCAGGTTGGCCCTGAACTTACGATCCTCCTTTGTCAGGCTCCCAAGTGCTAGAATTACAGGCATGTGTCACCATGCCTGATTTACTTAAAACTTTAGATGCCTCTACTCTGATTCAGAAATTTCACTTCTGAGAGCATAGCTTACAAATATACTTACTAGTGGATGTATACAATAAGTTATGTACAGAGATGCATTCTGGGCCTGGGCGATAGCTCAGTGGAATAAGTGCTCCCCTGGCAAGTGCAAGGACCTGAGTTCAATCCCTCGTTCCACAAAAAAAAAAAAAAAAAAAAAAAACCAAAAAAAAAAAAACAAACCCAAAACAAAACAAAGAAAAAAGATGCATCCTGTGGCACTGTTACTAATACCCCAAGATTTTAGCAAAGTGTGCACTGAGACAAACCTCATTAAAAATGCAACAGATCTTAACAGTCACAGAACAAAACTGTCTGTGGTTAAAAGAATGAGTCACTGCGTCAGCAGGCACTGTGGCTTGTGATCCCAGCACTCAGGAGGCTGAGGGGGTGGTCTGCTACAAATTCGAGGTCAGCCTAGGCTACATAGTGAGTTCAAGGCCAGCCTAGACTTTGTAAGAAGACCTTATCTAACAAAACAAACTGATCTGCATGTGCACATTACCCAGGCAGGTTCTCTCTCCTAGGAACTTGGATCTTGAACAGAAAGATTACAGGGTTTAAAAATGGTTGGCAAGTCATTCAAATGGCAGTGTCTAGAGGAGTGTCTGTGAGCTCTTCCATGCTCACTGTCATGCAAGTTGCTTTTCCAGTGCAGTTCTTCTTTGTTGCTGGCTGTTCTTCAGCTGTCACCTACCCTGTAACCTTCTGGTAAGTACCTTCCCGCCAAAGCAAGCAAAATCAAATAATCCCAGATACAAAAGCAATTTTGATTTCTAAAGTTAAAGTCATATACAAGAGATAAACTCTTGTTTCCTACGTGTATACGTAGGAAAGAAAAAATCTGGAATAATGAATGCCAAACAAATGGTTAATGGTCTCAGCTGCAGACTGGGTGAAATGCGATCATCAAGAAGAGGAGAAATGGGGTGATGTTGGCCAAATGTAAAATAATTCGCTTATGCAAGATGCAATTTCAGGAGCTCTGACGAGTGATAATAGTTAATGATATTGTATTGCGTACTTAGAATTGCTAAGAGATGAATCTTAAATTAATTCTTCCTTGTACATGGATATACACACATCAACACAAATGGTAACTAGAGGTAACTGATATCTTAGCCTGCATGAATGTGAGGATCACTTAAAAATGTATATACATATGTCAAGATGACATTACCCTAAATGTATACAATTTGGTATGTCAACATCTCAATAAAGCTGTTAAAATAACTTTTCAACTAGCTTTATATTTTTCCACATTTTTCAATGTTCTTTTGTTAGTTTTGCCAATCAGAATGCTTTGTTTTCATTTGAAGTGGCTCTGGAATAAGACCTGTTTTTTTTTCTTTTGGTACTAGGGATTGAACTCAGGACCTTCTGCTTGCCAGGAGGGGCTTAAGCTGCTGAGCTATATCCCAGCCCACTGGAATAAAACTAAACAAAGGAAAATCTGGACTCTTCTAAAACATACCCTTATTCTTAGCTTAGTTGGTTAAAATCTAGTAGGAATGAAGTCATAAATACAGTTTAGATTCTTTTGGGGAATGATTATCTTCTGTAACTTTTATTATCATTAATTTAGCCTCAGACTTCCTCCAAATATGTTTTATTTAAGTAACAATGAATCTTTATCTTCCCAGATAAAAAAGAAACTCAAATACCTCATTGTAAAATAACTACCAAATTTTTCCAGTTTGATTTTTTTCATTTCTGACACACTCAAAATGTGCAGTACTCAATGTTTTTTTTTTTTAACCAAAACCTTTCTCCAAGCTTCTCTGTTTCTACCCAAAACTACTTATCTCCAAGTCTTAAATCCTAAAGTAACTTTGATCTGACCCTCTTTTGCCTCACTTCCTGTTGGATGCCAGGTTCTGTTTGTTACAATACACTTCACACTGTGTTTTAAATCCACCTCCCTGTGACACATGCCCTCACTACACTGCCCACACTGGACTTCCTACCACTGATCTCTTTGTTTCTAATCTCATCTCTTGCATCCAGTATTTCTCAAACTTGTGCTCATTCCACCCCCACAAGGAACTCTCTAGACCTTTCCTCCTTAATCACCCTCACCCCTAAATGTTAGTCCCACGAATCACCTATGCACCTGCCTATGTACTGCGGCCCTGTGGTCACAGTGTCTAAGATATCTCACCCTCAGCATGAACCCATTTTGACCTTCCTGGCATCAACACTGCTCCCCCTGGGGAAAGATGCTTTAAACACCCCATGTATCTCCTCCAAGCGGGCCTTATCTTGTGAGAGACTGATTTTAGGGAAATTACTGGCCCTCTCAAAAACTGTGAGCAGTTCTTCCTTCTTTTCAGGTGAGAAAGCACCTATGAAGAACCTGAACCTGGCTTAGAATTACATGATAATTAACTTTAGTTTGCTTCGTCCTTTTTTCTTCCTATTAGAATATGACCTCGTATCTTCCTTTTCTATGTACTGTGCCTGAAGTGTCTAGTTCAGTGTATGTGGGCAGACAGTTTTTATGAAACTGATACTTTGGCCAATATGCTTCCTGTTGAATTCAGTATCTACAAATGATTGGTATTCTGTATTTTCATCTTGGTGAGTGACATCATTCAAATTAGAATTCAGATTAGAAACCCAGAAGTCAGTTTTGACTCCTTCCTCTTTGGAAATTCCCACATCCATGTGGTCAGAATTACTGTAAGTTTGCCTTCAGAAATGTCACTCTGACTTAACGTCCCTACTGCCTCTTCTGAGCTGGAACTAGAGAAAGTGCATCCCAGCCAAACGCTCTGTACTGCAGCTCTTTTCCCTCCAGTCTGTGCCTCACACTGAGTGCTAGTTCTTCAAAACAAAGCCAGATTTTACCTCTTCACTGCCCTGCCTGAAAGCCGCCAATAGTCTCACACTGACTTCAGGCAAAAATCGAAGTGCTTTGCCTTTAGCAGTGGCTTCCGATTGCCCTTGTTCTGCACTTCATTCCACATAACGCTGGTTACCCTCAAAGTCTTGGCAGCCACGGGACCCTTGGAGCTCTTTCATGACTACATGCCCATGATAACTTAGATGTCTACTACTGTACCCAGTGCAATAGACTACAATAAATCTGATGCAGGTCTATTTCGCCTACTGGTCTTAGGCCACTTGGAGGCAGGCTGCTCAGGAGCCCTGACATGGAGGGACTGAAAGGAGGCATTCTGCAAACACCAGGGGACTGAATGACTGAAGGACAATGCACAAAAGCATAAGCCACTGATGGTCTGAAAGCAAAAATTCTTCTCTTCTTTTGGTTCTTCACTATGTGATAAAGTTCACCTGTGACAGGTGCTCATTAACGTTCTATTACATTTACTTACAGGAAGTTGCTTCCTGCCTCTGCAAGTGGGCTTTAATACCTCACTTGTTTCGCGCAGCTGTCAGGCACACAGGCCAAGAACGTAGGCGGAGATGGGGCAGACAAGGTCAGGCCCCGTGCAGAGCCTGCTGCCCCCTACACAAGTGGTGAGCATGGTAAGTACCTCCCGAATGTTCTGCTGCTCCACCTCGTGCCGCTTGATCATGATTTTCCGCTTGAAGAAACGACAGTTTTTGTCGTAGTACAGTCTCTGCTGAGTGAGAAGGTGAGCTTCCTCTTCAGCCTGTGTGTGCTGCAAGTTCTCTTTATGCTTGGATATCCGCTCCTGCTTTTCTTTCTTGGGTGTGCTATGATCCTCATTCATTTCCTTAAAAAAAAAAAAAAAAAAAAAAAAAAAATCCAAGATGGTTTCACAAAACAAAGCCAATCTGAAGAAGCTATATAACTGTTTACTGCATCTTCAAATTAAATTATTTGAAAAGCAAATGTGAATGTAAGTTAGAAAATCCTGGTGTTGAAATCCCCCTCCCTTCTCTCTCAACTTTTTTTTTTCTGATTAATGGAATGTTAAGCAAGATGGACACTTGCGCATCTCCCCGTCTCTGGCTTCTCACTCTAAGTTGTTTGCTCATCGGCAACACACACTGACGAAGCCGCTGCCGTGTGACCGGCGCTGCTGCAAAGCACAGGCTGCACGGATGAGGAGAGAACGTGGTTTCTGCCATCAGGAGCTGCTCTGCCTACGATTAAAAACTGACCCAAGAACCACAGAAATGAACCAAAATTACTAAGAAAAATTCTATAAAGAGGAAGTACTTGGTCCTAAAAGAATGTTTCATGGAAAATACCTGACCTTGGAAACAGCCAATTCGAAATGAGGAGAATTGGTAGGAGTTAACTTGCATGAAAAGAGAAGGAAGCATATCCTGGGTAGAGGAAAGAACAGAGCCAAACCCTTGGGGTAGTGAGGAATGCACTGCACTCAAGAACTAAAAGGGCCAGCCAAATAGCTCAGTGGATTAAAGCACCTGCAAGCAGGCGTAGGGGCTGGGGTTTCAATCCCTGGGCTCTGCATGCCGGCCCCACCCCCGGGGTGCCCTGAGAGGGCAACTGAGACTGGGCGTGGTGGTGCGCACCTGTAATCCCAGCTCTTGGGAGGCTGTAAACAGGTGGATCACTACGAGTCCCATCTAGTAGTGAGACCCTGAACACTCTGTAGACCCTTCCCTAAAATACAAAAATAAAAAAAAGCTTTTAAAGCCAGGGAGAATAAGTGAATAGCTCAGTAGAATAAGTGCTTGCCTGGCAAGCACAAGGTCTTGAGTTCAATCTCTGGAATAAAAAAAAAAAAAAGAAAAGAAAAGAAAAAAGAAAATTTCCATAGACTTTAAAAGAGAAAGAAAGAAAAAATAAAGAACTGAAAGGCAGCCAGGGAGCAGGTACAGCACCATGAAGCCTCATGGGCCAAATTAAGGCCACTGAAGTTTAGCTTGAAAGGGGGGATTTCATGTATTTGGGCATGTAGTACTGAGGTCTGTTAGGACAGCTTCATAGGAGAGATTGTCATGCCAGGAGCTTGGGCAAAGCAGGTGGTGACAAGATTTGGCAGATGTGGCCACATTTCAAAGATAACAAGTGACTGCAAGTACCATCAATTAGAATTTCAGGAAAAAAACACGCTACATCTGGGATTAGAGGGCAAAGAAACCATCTATTTTTGCAAAAGGAAAACATATATTCTGTTCTTCCAGAGTATGTGGGCAAAGGGAAGTGTGGCATCACAACAGTCAAGACAGTCACCTCTGGCAAAGCAAGAGGACCACTTTCGTCAGGAGAGTGGGACTTGTCTGTTAATCCTCACACCCTGGAAGACTGAGGCAGGAGGATCACAGGTTTGAGCCCAGCCTGCACAACTGAGAGACCTGGTGAGATCCCATCTCAAAATTCAACAGTTAAAAAGGGCTGGGGGTAAAGCTTAGTGTAATGGCCTTGATTCAATTGCTAGTTATCAGAAATTAAAAGGAAGAAAAATACTTTTAGAGCCAGTACAATGTACTTTTCTTTGTTGTCCTGATTAGCTTGACCTACATGTAGTTACTCACACAGTGGAAATCTTCTAATTGCCAAAAACCTATTTTGCTTAACGTTTTATAAGAGGCCACTGCATACTATTTGGACTTCTTTTGCTATTAGTCATATAATCCTTGTACATCCATTTCTACCTGTTCCAGTGAGGTCTTAAATGGAACCTTAGAATCAACAAGAGAAAGAGCTTTTCCCAGCATGGAGGTTGGGATCACAAAGGAAAGGTTTGTTCACTGATCTCTTTCTGCCACAATTTCACTGCTAGGTTTGACACTGACCACTGGTTTGAACACCCAAATTCAAATAAAATGATAAGCTGGGTGTAGTGATGCACACCTATAATCCCAGTACTCAGGAGGCTGAGACAGGAGGAATATCATGAGTTTGAGTCCAGCCTGAGCTACATAGTGAGTTCAAGGCCAGCCTGCATTTTTTGAGACAGCATCACAACAAACAAACAAAAAAACGTAACTCAAAACCATAAAACAAAAAAATGTAACTCAAAACCATAAAAATTCAAGAATAAGTTATTCCTGAGCTATCATTCTGTACTACCCATGCCCCTATTATAATGGAAATTGTCTTTTGAAGGACAATACCTTTTAATATCTTAAATACACATGCCTCTGTACATATTCCTAATTAAGTCTTACTTCATAGGGAGCCATATGAGCTCTGCACAGAAAGATCTATCAAGGCTATTTAAAATGCTTTTCTGCATGAACATGTCTGATGATAGTTTAGGCCTGTGGTCTCCTGTGCTCCTGAATATCATGACTAAAAACAGCCTGAAGACCGAGTGTCACTCTTGAATGATGATCTGTGGGACAATCTTTTAAAAGTAAATTCTAAATTTCTCATTCAATCTCCAAATATCTCGTTTTTATAAAAGCTCAAAATAAGACTGGGGCCGGTGGTACATGCCTGTAATTCCAGCGCTTGGGAGGCTGAAAATAGGAGGATGACTATGAGTCTAACCTGTGTACTAAGACCCTGTACTAAATGCATTAAAAGAAAGCTCAAAATGGTGCTATCATAAATGTAATCTCCAGAGAACAAGTGAACACAGTTAAAAATAAGTTGGTATTTAGAGCTGAGAACAAGTTCAAATTTTTTTAAAAAGACAGACTCTTAGTGAGTAGCCCAGGCTGGCCTCAGACTCACAGCAATCCTCCTGCCTCAGCCTTGTAAGTGTTTGGATTACAGGTGTATGCTACCATGCCTGGTTCAAAAGTTTCCTTTTAAAAAAATCCAGGCAATCTCTGTGATCCAGTAATACTTTTCTGGTATGAAATAATAATTTGGTTCAATCTAGTCATTAAGAAAAAAAAAATAAAAAGAATGTGAACTTTCCTTATTGGACAATTTATCTCTACAGTCCAGTTTTTTAGACCTTATACTGTTAGAGAGTCTTCCATTCAGTCTAATGTGGATCAAATGCAACTGGCTATTGGGCCCAATAATTACCAGTGGCTTCATGGCAGAGAGAAAGATCCTAAGGCCCAGCCCAAGCCACTTGCTTTCATTTCCCAATCCAAGAAAGAATGAGAGGAATCTGGCAAACTCTGTATGGCTAGTCTATACACTAGAACAGGAGCTCCAGCGCATGATTTCATATATGCTGAAGCGGTGCTGCATCTCGGATTTTACTAAACCTCAATACACAGGTAAGACTACAAATAAGAAAGCCTAAGTCCTGAGAGACGGAAATGCTATGGACCAGCTGTAAATACTGGTAAAAGGATAACTGAAGAAATCTGAGCTTTCAGATGAGATAGTTGTCTAGGGGACTCTCGAAGTCTACTTGCAGTCTTTGACCAAATGTTCCAGAATCACTTATACATTTATCAAGTATTTACACGCACTGTGCAAAAGGAAACAGCTTTGAGCAAAAAAGGCCTGCTTTCTACTCTTTGCATACTCACCAGCTAATAGAGGGAGGCTCAAATGATTACTAGAGAAATAATTACAGACCCTGGTGTTATGAAACCAGAGACAGCCATCCTGGTTGAGGCACGGAGGATTTGCTGGGGAAGTGGTGTTTCAGTTTGGTCCTAATAATCGATCCTAAGTCTTACAGGGAGGAGGGGGAGGAAGGGGAGGAGGAGGAGGAAGAGGAGGAGGAATGAACTGAGAAGGATTGTGGATGAAGAACGCTGGTGGGAGGGAGGGTACCTAGGAGGAAGAAACAGCGTGTGTGAGACCTTGGGGCAGGAGAAGCTCACTACATTCGAGGAACTGAAAGGTGACCACTGCGGCTGCAGCAGTGGAGGGTGGGGCCTATACGGGGAGTGCAGCAGAGGGACAGGCTGGCAGTGGGCCGTGCGGGGGGTTTTATGGTCTTGATTTCTCCTAAAAGCAAGGGGAAGCCGCTGGACTTTAAAAGTAGAGGGTGATGTGACTGGATTTATAGCTTGGAAAGAGCACTGTGGCTACGTGTGGAAAACAAGTTGGAAGAAAGCAGGAATAGTTCAGAGTTAGTCTGGTGGTGCTTGAAATACAGCCCTGGACCAGGGACAGCCGTGTCAAGCGGGAACTTGTTAGAGATGCACATTTTCAAACTCTACTACCCTCAGCCCACTGCATGGCAAAGCCTGGAAGCAGGAGGTCTGTTTTAAGAAGCATGTCAGGGGATTCTAATGTGAACTGTGAGAACTGCTGGATTAAATACTGATCACATAGGTAAGTGATCCACTTTCGACTCCCAGTCATTCCAGTAGCAGCCTGGAGAGGGCCAATGTGGGTAGCCTTACCTCTTTTATTTTTTCCTTACAAATCTTATACTGCTTCTTCTGACTTTCATAGAAAGTTGTCAAGTCTTTCTTCTGCTGGGCCAAGATCTGTTGCTGAAACTTCTTCTCATCTGCTGCAGCTACCTTTGCCTGTGAAAACAACAAGGCGCATCTGCGATGAACTCGTCTTCCATGTGGGATTCAGCTGCCGACATACAGGCTCTAAGCAGGAGAATGGGCTAAGGGTGTGGAATAATGTATTTTGGAACAAACAATAAATAAAATAATGTTTTATGCTAACAAATGGAAAAGAAAAGAGAGATGTCTTCTTACACTGTGGAGTCTAGAAGAAAATTTTACCATTGCAAAATACATTCTCCACGATGGAAAAACATTCTACTGAATACAAAAGCATTTATTAGATGAATGGAGAATTACAAATTATAACACAGGGTTTTTATCATATTGGTGGCAGCCTAAGAGTTAAACTACGAAAATGGATAAATAAGCATAACTGGCCAGTTTTAGTCTAAGAATTGAACTTTAACCAATTAATTAATCCAGCTATCAGGTTTTCTTTTTTTTTTTTTATGTATTTAATACAGGGTCTGACTACACAGATCTGACACATAGTGATCCTCCTGTTTTCAGCCTCCCAGGTGCTGCGATTACAGGCTTATACCACCACGCCCAGCCTCAATCACTATCTCAGCCAAGCCCTGGGGACAGGGATGGCACAACAGGCCAGGACTGACCCTCTGGCTCCTGCATCTGCCTAAGCAGGTACTTTAATCTGCTGAGCTATCTGGCCAGCCCTAACTATCAGATTTTCTAGTGTTCTCATTTTAAGAATTATAGGAAAGCTGAGGACATTTTGTTTTCTTAGGGACCTGTTACAATCTACAATGGTAAGGCACCTTGGTATTTTGGGGCCCTTCACAGGGAAAATATAGATAAAATAAGAGGTAAACCAATAATTACAACTCCCAACCAGGCAAAGTGGTATACACTTACAATCCCAGCACTCAGAAAGCTGAGGCTAGAGGACTGCTGTGAATTAGAGGCCAGCCTGACCTACATAGTGAGATCCTGTCTCAAAAAACCCAAAAGAATAAACAAACAAACAAACAAACAAATTTAGGAATCCTAGAAGCAATCAAGTCTAAGTTTCAGGAAACCATCAGATGAAGCACATATCAGATGAGGGACTTAGGAGATAGAGAACTACGCTTCGTGGCTCTTCCACAACTTTTCTTAAATCAGTACTTCTTCTATTATAAACAGTTCTCTCCACATATTGTCCAAGTCAGATTCCCCAGGAAGAATATGAGTGGCTTTTACTTAACTGCCATCACTCCTGTCTGGGCAGAGCCAATCCCACCAGGCTGCCTCGCACCCTGCAGGCTGTTGAGAGAGTGCTGCTTCCAAGAGCTGGTGATTCTTTCAGGTGGAGAGGGGGAGCCCAACTACACAGGCACCCTGGAATCACTGGCAGGGGTTCTTGCTACTGCAACCTCACGGAGCCCACGTCCACCCTGCTCTCGTTCACCCTGCTCTTCCACAGAGTGTGTGTTCAGTGCTGGTCATCAGGGAAGGTGACATGGTTTTAGCTGTGACTGAGCCTGGGTAAGCCAGTTTGTTGAATCTGGTTGAGTATTACTGGGCCTGTATGCTTACAAACAGTCCCTTCTCATATTGAACCCTTAGCAGTATGAAGGCGAGATTTTGAGCTGCAGTCTCACTCTTTCATCTTTTCTTAAAATTAGAAGGACTTGATGGCACAGCTCAGAGATGAATGGTATTTAATATGCATGAAGCCTGGGTTCAATCCTCAGTACCACCAAAATGAATAATTGAATAAGGGACTAAAATTTATTTAAAACATGGATGAGGAAGAGTGATGTTCACTAAAAAATGCAAATAATGGCCAGATTTGTCATAATTTTTTTAAGACAGTCTTGCTTCCGTTTCCTGGTATCCAGGCCACCACTGAGGGAACAATGCTCAGAATATATTTGAATGGATCTTCTCTCTCTCTCTCTCTCTCTCTCTCTCTCTCTCTCTCTCTCTCTCATATTTTTGACACAAGATTTCACCTTGCAGTTCAGGCTGGCCTTGAACTCACAATGATCCTCCTGCCTCAGCCTCTTGCATGTTGAGATTACATGTGTGCACCACCACACCTAGCCTGGATCCTCTGTTATTATTATTATTGCCCAGCTCAGCCTTCCCTGAGGGCACACCTGGCACGTGCAGTGCCTGGGATTGAACCACGGTTCCCTGAGCCAGCCTAAGCTTGCCTAAGCAGGCACTGTAAACTGCTGAGGTATCTTGTTGGCTTTATTATTGTTGAATTACCTTTTTTTTTTTTTAAGTATTGAGGGTAAATGCCTTTATACTGAGCTATATCTTGTATTTGTAGTTTGCCTCACTTTTTTCATTTTTGCTTTGTCATAGGGTCTTCCTAAGCTGCTAACTTGCTCACTAACTTGCTCAGGTGGGGCTTGCATTTTGATCCTCCTCCCTCAGCCTCCTGGGTTACAGATGTGCACCACCATGCCCAGCCTGACAATTTTAAGCACCACCCCCTCCCAGCAGTGATGTTCCTCCCTTATCCACAGGCACCCACTCTGGCCCTGCTGACACTCTGCTACCAAGTGGGACAGGCTGGACCCGGCTGCTAAGGAAGGCATGCGTGTGCACACTGACCTCCTTTTCTATGATAGCCACTTGCTTCTTGGCCAGCTTCTCCAGCTCGATGGACGAGTTGTTGGCATGCGTCTCCACCTCCTTCTGTAGCTTGAGGCGGTGCTCGTCCATCTCAGCCTTCAGCTTGTTCTCCAGGGCGATCAGCTGCTTCTGGTGCTGGCGCCGCATCCGCTTATAACCTGACATCTGTTCCCGCAACTCGTTCTCCTGCTCATGCTCATGGATCTGCCGTGTAACCTGAATTGGGTCGGGGACAGAACTCGGGTCACCAGGTTCCTGAGACACCGCTTTTGGACAAAGGAGAACCGTCTCGCATTCTTTAGCATCATCAACCTTTAAAGACCTCCTCTCTGGCCAGTGCTTACCTCTGCTAGGCCCTCTTCATGTACTTCCTGTCTCTCATGTTCAAATTTGCCCCATTCATGAATTCACTTTACACCCTCATGAGGCAGGTATCAACTGGCAGATGAGGAACTTGCGATTTCAAGTATAGTAATGTACTTGTTTGGCCCAAATACGCTTACATATTTTTGATACGCCATCATATATTTGCCCAAAGCCATGCAGCTATATAGCACAACAAGTGGAGCTGGGATTCTGGCCATTTTTGTCTGATTCCACAGCTATACTATTTCCATGATATACTGTGTATATAATGTATATATCTACTGTACATTATTTCTGCTTTATCAGCACCTTTCAGCCTAGATGCTACTGGCAAAGGGCTGCTGGGCAGGATGCTGAGCAGCTCCCTAGATTCCCTCGCTGGGAGGTGGTAACCGCCCCAAACCCCGACAAGCCACGCTGTCTTCAGACATTGCCATTGTTCCTGAGGGGCAGCATCTCTTCAGGGAAGAGGTGCTGTGCTATTCTGTCATTGCCTAGCAGTTACAGTGGTTTTGAAAATTTTTTCAAAATGTGAACAGGATTTACTTATTTCCTGTTGTTACAGTGAAGTGGGGGAGGACATTTTCTTTTAAATCATCTGGTTTTCTCCAACCCCTTCCTTACAGAAGAGATGTTAGCAAATGATAATAGTTTTCTTCTAAAAGGAAGAAAGTATTTGTGTGGGTTTTGGATGACTAGTTTCGCTGGTAACCTCCTTCACTCATTCTCAAGGGCACATCCAGGTTGAAAAGTGCAAACAAAAATCCTGATACCTTGTTTCTTTCTCCTGAACCTTTTGTGATTTCTCAGCCCTTCCTTCAAATTTTCATCCTTCTTTACTTTACTGTAAGATTTCACCATCACTTCCTTCTCATTATTCTGTTTTAGAATAAAGTTTGATATTGTATAGTCTTCCTAGTATAAGAAGTCAAAAGAAAAAATACAAATAGAAATGTACAACAACTAAAAAGAATTGAGTCAGATATTTAGGGCAAACTGAACAGCATATGCTGTAGGGTACTAATCAGCTTTTCTTCTGGGTGGTTAACAACCTAAGTTCACAGATCAAAATTGGAGAAATAGAAGAGCCGCAAGGCCAGCCTACATTTTGGCCCTAGCCTTTTAAAGTCAGTGGAAGACTCAGGACATAGGAGAACCTGACTGCAACATCATGAAACTCAGTTGTGCCCCAAATTTTCTGAACAAGGAGATTATGGAGCCACAGAAGAAAGAGATTGATGATCTATAGTGTGCCTGGGGAGAGTCACATGGAGAGAAAACTTTCTCTCAGGCTCTCACAGAGAGCAAACTGGTCAAGCATTGGCCGTGACTCATCCACATGGATGCCACAGACAAAGGATCTACAGACTGAGGGTACAGGATTACAAGATAATCCCTGAGGGGACTTCACTGACCTCATGAGAAACAAAAAGTACATGTGTGGGTATATAGGTCTTGCTCTATCTCGGTCTTAAATATCCAGCAGATAAGTATAAAAATGAGGTGTATGACGCAGGGCCATATTAATAAGTTGAGCTATAAATAGCTACAGTCAACAACTTCTTCAGATAACTCACTATTATTGTGGAATGCTGGACTGTGTTGGATTGTGTCACCAAGTTCAGGCACCTAAATTGGTTTAATGACAATGGAGTGCTCATCTTTGTCAGGTCTAGACAAAAAAAAAGAAAAAGGTATACAAAGGAAGAATCATGATGTGTGTGTATAAATAGTACAGTTAGGATAAGTATGCTATGCTTCTATGAGAAGCAAGATTTGTACTAATAGTGGTTGGACAAGATATTATGTTGGCTTCTAGTACTATGGACAACCACTAGGAAGATAACAAGGTAGAAAGTGTTAAATTATTGAACCTGTGATATAATTCAGCTAAAAAAATAAAATAAGTATATAGCTACATTCTCTTAATTCACTGATTAGAGACATCTGCTATAATAATGTATGGAAATATAATATCATGTATGCACCTTGGACGATACCAAAACATTATGAAAAGTTTCCAATGTATTAATTATCGAATCTGTCCTATTAATTTGTCTTGAAACTGTCTCATTGCTATTTGTTCTTCAATTAAAAAAAATAAAAATAATTGTTATACTCTAAAATAAATTAAATAGTTAAGGAATAAGAAGGAAAACAACAAAAATTAAGGTTTATTGAAAGGAAACATCAATATTTAATTGTTTGATGAAACTTACACACTTGTAAGTTTCAGATAATTACCCGTATCTGGTAATCTGAGCAACAAATTTGGTCATAACAATACTTAATAAAACAAGCACTGTTAACTTAAAAAAAAAAAAAAGAATAAAGTTTGAGGGCTGGCCAGATAGCTCAGCAGATTAAAGCACCTGCTTAGGCAGATGCAGGGGCCGGGGGCTCGATCCCCAGGCCTGTCGTGCTGACCCTGCCCCTGGGGCACACTGAGACAGCAATTGAGACTGGGTAGTGACATGCACCTGTAATCCCAATGCTTGGGAGGTTGTAAACAGGAGGACCACTATGAGTCCAATCTATGTAGTGAGACCATGTAAATCCTGTCCTAAACACATTAAAAAAGGAATAAAGTTTGAATTGCAGAATTATATTTTCAGTTTTGTTGATCACTAAGTGAGTTATTCGTTCCCACCCACTATAAGCAGCTTCTCCCCAAGTGAACCCCTAAACAAGTTTTACTGGAAATTTTCAAGCTGCTATTAATGCTCTGTACTATTTTTCAGTTCATGGGTCAAATGATTTTAAACAAAGAATGACTTGTTTCTCTGCTCTCTTTAGGTGTCCCTGCATCCTAGACTGGTGCTCACTATCAAGGGTGTTGTTCTGTAACTGGATAGTATTATCAAAGTGCACCACTGAACAGGGGCTGAACTTTGAAATCTTTCTAGCTGGAACTACGAGGTTTCATACTCATTTCTTGTTTCTGAAGGACTAGCTCCCCTTAAAGTATAAGAAATAGGAGCAAAAGATAGTTCAAGATCAAAAAAGGATAACATCACCAAAAAAGGAGCCAATACTATAAAGAATGTGAATGGTCTATTTTACCATCACAATAATATAATTTATTTGTTTAAATTGAAGGACTGAACCTGAGGCCGTAAGCATGCTATATCTTAAGTTCTACCATTTAGCTACATCTCTAGCTTATTGTTTCTTTAAAAAATGGACTTAGTTTCTAGATAAAAGGAAGGAAAGTAGTTTTAAATATATATTTCAAAAAATAAGTACTTTGAAGTATAATTTTTCCAGCTTTTTTTTTTTTTTTTCTTTTGACCCAGGATTTCACTATGTAGCTCAAGCAAGCCTTGAGCTCACTCTACATAGTCCAGACTGGCCTTAAACTCCTAAGCCTGAGCCTCTTAAGTTCTAGGATTGCATTCATGTACCACCATGACTAGCTACGCTTATGCTTTTTTTCTTTTCTTTTTTTTGGTGGAACCTGGGATTGAACTCAGGCCCTTGTGCTTGCCAGGGAAGCGCTTATTCCACTAAGCCATCTCCTTGGCCCCGCTTTTTTTTTAAAAATGAATTTTAGTACAGGGTCTACATGGTCTCACTTGGAGTGATTCTCCTGTTTTGAGCCTCCCAAGTGCTGGGATTAAAGGTGCGTGCCACCACACCCAGTCTCAGACCCTGTCTCAGTGTGCCCTGGGGGCGGGGCCAGCACAGCACACCAGGGATCAAACCCTGGTCCTTGCGCCTATGTATGCAGGCACTTTAATCCACTGAGCTATCAGGTTGGCCCTGCTTATGCTTTTTTGATTCATAGTTTAGCAGAAAAAAAACCTAAGTCAACAGAAAGTGTTCAGTACTTTCTGAATTCACCATTTTTCTTTTTTCTTTCCCTAGATGAATGTGTCAGGGAAAAGTCTGTTCCAGGGAAATGATGTTGAGGTATTCTTTCATCCAGACAGTTACTTTTCCCTATTTTAGTACTTTTTTTTTTTAAATTTTTTTTTATTGGTGATTGAGCCCAGGATAACTCTGCACTGTTACATATCCAGCCCTTATTTAGAGACAGGGTCTCACTAGGTGACTAGATTGCTCAGGCTGGGCTCACGTTCTTCCTATCTCAACCTCCCAGACTGCTGAGACCACAGGAATATGTGCCACTGCGCTCAAGTTAATATTACTTCTATAGTTGGATTTCCATCATACTCTTTAGTGCTATGATGACCCAGTCAACATTTGCCACAAGCACTGGCACATGGCAATAAATATTTTCATGCCTGGCTGTTCCTCAGACCAGGAAGCCTAAATATCAGGGCAGGCATCTGGATTCTGAAAGTTTCCCATGATTTGAAGAAATATCTTCTTAAACACCAAATATTAGCAACTTCCATCTGTTACAATAAAGCTTGCTAAGTTTCATACTTTTTTTTTAGGGGGGGTAATATATAGAAATATTAGATTCTTTTGCTAGGCATGGTGGCACATGCCTGTAATCCCTGTACTCTGTGAGGTGGAGGTAGGAGGATTGTAAATTCAAGCCCAGCCAGAGGAAGACCCTGTCTCAAAATTAAAAAGAAAAAATAACCCATCTAAGAAATAATTATATTTAAATGAAAGTATAACTAAGCTTTTCATTTGTGAAAAGCTTAACATGAAATATAATATGTTAATTACATTGTATATGCCTATATGTTTTAAGTTTACATTGGATATCCAAAGAATATACCATTTGTCCAGTATTTAAACTTTTGTTTTTTTAAATGTATTTGGTTGTTGTAGGGTCTCACTTTACAGCTGGGCTTGTGCTGATCCTTCTGCTTTCGGCCTCCCCAGCACTGGGACTACAGGTGTATGCGTGTATACCACTAGGCCCAGACTCTGGCCCACTCAGCCCGCCCTGGGGGTGCGCCTGGTGCAGTATGTGGTGCTAGGGGTCGAACCTTGGTCCCTGCACTTGCCTAAGCAGGTGCTTTAGTCCACTGAGTTATCTCGCTTGCCCTTAACATTTTTTTAGTAAATAATTTTATTATGCCTTATGGGCTCAAAGTGCTTTCACATAAAATTTACCTCTTTTATATGTGTATACATACTATTTTTTCATTTTTAAAAATTAGAGTCTTACTACATTGCCCAGGCTTGTCTTCTTCCCACAAAAAAAAAAAAAAAAAAAAAAAAAAAAAAAAAAAAAAAGTTAAAGCTAGAGAATGGTAAATCTAAATTACAAACAGAATAATTCTGAGAATGGTTACCTACTTCTTTCTTTTTGATGTATTTGGTACAGGGTCTCACTACGAAGCTCTGATTTGTAGTGATCCTCCTGTTTTCAGCCTCCCCAGGGCTGAGATCACAGGCATGTATCACCATGCCCTGACTCAGTGGTTTGCTTATCTCACCTGGGAGCAGGGCCAGCATGGCACATGGTGCTGGGGATTGAAGCCCAGTCCCTGTGCTTGCCTAAGCAGGCGATTAGTCCACTGAGCTCTCACTGGCCCTAATTCTGAGAACGTGAAAAACACAGACATAGTGGCTATCGTTTTAACAATGGAAGTCTTAAATGTGATCAAATAAAAGTAAAAATGGGTAGTGTCATCATCCCAGACCCAGTGGTTTACTCAGAGAAAACCCTTATAAAATCCTTCTTATACAACTGACCTTGGGCAAATGATTTAACCTCTTCAAATCTTTTATATGTAAAGAGAAACTATATTACTTTGCCAGGCTTCTGGACTGGATGAGATTATACCAGAGTACCCAGCAAGGTGTCGACACATAAGGAATGTTCTATATACAATGGTTCCCTTCCCTCTCCTACCAGGTCCTGAGGTGTGTCTCTTTTCTCCTCTGCTTTGAAATTCTGATGATGTGGATGCTGACTGGAATAACTGGCTTCAGGAGTAAGGGCATCTTTAACAACAAAACACTACCTATGTTCAGAGGGAGAATTTTAAGCATAAACATGAGGCTGGGCATGTGGTGTGCTCCTATAATTCCAGCACTCTGGGAAGCTATATGACACAGGAAGACTCCACGTTGGAGCCCGACCTGGACAATTCAGCAAGACTCTGTCTCAAACTAAGAAATAAAGGAAGGCCTGAGGATGTAGCTTAGCGTGAAGGCCTTGAGTTCAATCCCCAGTACACTAGAAGGAAAAGAAGAAAAAAAAAGAATAAACATGGGATCAGGGGTGGTAGAGCTCAGTCATAAACCAACGACTCAGGGTACTGCAGTACTTAGCATTCCTTATTTATTTATTCATTTATTTTTTGTGGTGCTTGGCATTGAACCTAGGGCCTCATGCTGAGTCCTCCAGCCCATGTATAACTTCTGAATGTGAAGTGTCACCCATTTCATATATTTGGAATATGTAAAGAATTATAAATAAGTAAATGATAAATAATAATCAAAAGGATAGCTTTTTAAAATATGAAGTTTCTATATATGTTCAGTGCTGTCCTATGTAATTCCGGTAAAATTTGATTCCAAAACAAACTTTTTATTCAAAGTGTGGAATGCATCTACCATGTACAAACATTACACCAGAAAGCATGGTGGCAGATAATGTTACCCTTTTAAGAGATCAAGTCCAATAATAGGATTATTTGTAAGAATCAAAATGATGCATGTGATAAAAGTGGCTACCTCAGCACTTAGCACAAATGAAATCTGTAGCCAGTTCTTGAAAAGAACATTAAGGAGGCCCACTTTGGCATTAGAGATGTGACACACTATGCTTTAGAACACCTAAGGAAAAAAATGTTTCAAGTCCTTACCAAAAATAATGATTGATACATTAATGTCTTACAACAGAAAACATTATATGAAGGACAATGAAATGTAAACCTTTAAATTCAAATCCTCATATCATAGCTGAGTGCGAGGATACCTGATTTGTTCACTCATTCATTCAACATGCTTATTGAGAGACTTTGGTCACATGGGTTGGACATGTTGACTAGAGAGCCCAAGTGGAAAATGGCATCGGCAATGATATTAGTGAGTTAAAGAGCCAAGAATAAGGAAGGAGACAGGCAGTACTCTGATCAGCATCCTCTGGGACAGTAACAAGGAAGATAGTATATTTTTCACGCATTTAGAAACACAAAGTTCCTGTGAGTCTATGAAGGCTGAAAGGGTAGCTTTTACTGCTGAGGAGCACATTTTTATTCTTATATATCAAACTCATGCAGATGTCCAGTTTCATAATTAGCTGAATAATTGGGCTACATTTTTAAGACTCTAAATGTAGATTCCCCTCCCTTTCATGGGTTTGTCTATTGAATCTGCTAAAACCAAATTAAAGATTCTACATTTGCATGAATAGAACAATAACCTTTCTTTCCTGCATGCTTTTCAAGGGAGTCCAAACTAACCCTTGCCTGTTTATTGTCCCTCTCCTTAATGTGTGTTGTACCATCAGGTCATCTGTCTTGTGAGCCTATTGCATTCTCCTGAGAATCTTTTATAAGGCTAACAGCTGAACTGTCTGGAAGAAATGCATGGCCTTAGTGTTCTTTATGTTCCCATCTACTATGGAAACTGTCAGTGACTTGGGACATCACATAATTTTAAGAAGTGACATCAGATGTAGCAAAAGCTGAACACACTCTCCTGTGTGACTAATGTAATGAAAACATTAGGATTTCCATTCATCAACACTACAAATTCAAGGAACACACTCTCAAAGGGCCAAGGAGGCAGTGTAGTAATTCTGAAGAACCATATGAACTACCCAGTTCTCCACATAGCAAATGCACTCAATGTGAACCTTCTTACAGAAGAACAAAAAGGAGAGATTAAAAAGGATGCTGTAAAATACTTTTCCTTCCTAATTCTTCAAAATAAGGTCAATAATCTTTGCCCTTAGAAGATTATAATTAAAAAAGAAAAAGAAACTCTAATTGTAAAGTTTCCCCAGAGTTCAAGGTTGGTGGCCCTTTCTCTCTTTTTTGTTATAAATGCAATTGTGGTGTGGTACATAATAACACAAAACATCTCAGTTTTAAAGTGTCCCCCAAATAGAAACATCTAGCAGTGAGAGCTTATAGCTCATGGACTTGATTCTTGTGAATAACTTTATTCATAAGCATAATGTGGGGATAATGATGAATCATAAAGCTATGCCTTATTTAGATTTATGTCTCAGGAATAGTAATATTCTTCTTTAGGTTGCAAGTTGATTTAAAATACATTCTCATTTATTTATATCATAATTAATAAACTAATTTCTAAATTTTCTTCTTTTTACTATTCACTTTTGGACCTCTTTGCAGTTTGTTAGCACCTCCACTGGAATATTATAAAGGAAGAATATAACCAAAATCAATCAATCAATCAATCAATCAGTCAATCAATCAATCTAGTATTGCTACCAACTATGAAAAGTGAGGTGCGGTTCAACAACAACTTGATCATTCATTATACTAGGTCTTTTATTGTCATTTTTCTTGTACTTCTTTTATGTTATTTGTGCCAGTTTAGTTCTTTTCATTTGAGCTGGCATCCATTAAAAACAACAGGATTCATAATACATTTTAAAATATTAAGTAATTCTTTCTGATGTTTCATGTTCTGACTTAATACTCCTATTGGAACTTGCCTTTAAATTAAAATAATGGGGAGTAAAATTGTGATACTTGACAATATACATTAAAATAGCCATACCAATAATTACAGTGCCCAAAATGGGACGTGGAACAATACAACATCAAGCCACTTTTTGCTTCCGTTAATTTATTCTTCCTCTCAAAATTATGCTACAAATATCATGGAGCTTTGATAAACTTCCACAGATCCCAACATGTCTTCTAAAGCACTACCTCTAGAGATGGCATACCACAAAAACAACTTATTTTTTGTGACCAAAGCCACAACTCATCATCACCTACTCTGTTTTTAAGTTAATATAGCAGCATAGGCCTTTTAACAAATTAAAACTCCATCAGAGATGGACCCCGGCAGCTCTCTGGATAGGCATCATGAATGAAGCCTGTAGGATTGAGAGGGGCTTCCGAGGACTCTGCTGACAGCCTGGAGTGGCCTGGATGGAAGCAGCTTTTATCTTCCAGAGAGGAAGACTGTGATGGCTGATACACACATGGAGCAGCCCTGGGTGGTTTCACAGCTGCCCGCAGGAGGCTATTTTGGCATGGCTGTAGTAATAGCTTACGGGGAGGGAGGAGAGTCATGAATATATGATGTGGGAATGAGGGTGTGGCAAGTGGGAAAAGAAGGGAGCCTGTCCCAGAGGGGGGAAATCCGCTTGGTGTAATGTCTGCTTCCATGCAAAACCTGCTAATGCTGCTCAGGGGCTCTTCACCATCCCTCTCTAGCTTCAGCACTAGCAGGTTTGGATAAAGGTATAGGTCTCGTAAGAGTCTGTGTTAAGTAGTAACAGTTCTCTCAAATGCCATATTTCTTCTTTTGTCAGATAGCACAGCATAGAGGTAATTATTATTTAATAATCCCATGATGCTTTATTTGGACTCTAAAGCACATTTTTAGGTGCTGAACAATCGTTAGCAAATACATAGTGGACATTTTAAGATCTCCATTACACACTACAACATTCCTTTGAAATGAAAAATTGCCCATCAAAGAGATTACATGAAACTTCTATATAAAGGAACTTACAAGTGCGATTATTTATAAGCAGTCTAAATGAAATTGCTTGCTTTTAGAGAGCAGCAGGAATAAGCAATATGTAGGTGCTTTAATTTCCATTTTCCTTACATTTGGATTTTTAAAGATTATAACCCAGGCTATATCTCAAAGACAATCAGAGCCTTTAAAACACTTGACAAATAAAAGTAGAAATCAGGTTTGAAAAATAGGACAAGAAAAAAAATGATCATTTCTGGGTTGGCCTTGGATGATGTCATCATAGGTTCTAAATGTAATAGCCAAGCAGTGTGTACTAACTCTTCCTGCTCATGTGACCTCTAATATCAATTTGGGCAGAACAACTAATATTTCAATAATTTTTGTGGCTGGGAAGTGAGACCAAAGAGGAAAAGATTCAAGAGAGTTTCGAATGGCAAGGATGAAATGATAAGAGAGAGAGAGAGAGAGAGAGAGAGAGAGAGAGAGAGAGAGAGAGAGAGAGAGAGAGAGAGAGAGAGAGAGAGAGGAGAGAGTGCGCGCGCGTGCGGGAGCGCGCACGCGCACGCGTGGGGGGCTAAGGGGAGGAGGCACGAAAACTAACTCTTCCAGCACACACCCCTTTTGCTACTACAAGGGCATCCAGCAATCACATTTGCAATAGTAAAAATGCTGAAGAATCCCACAGTCTCTTTTCTTCCACAATCATCCCTACCCTCTCCTACAAAACCTTTCTTGCTTTATTGATGCCAGGAAATTCTTCAGGGGTTAATGGGGAAGTGCAACCCCTACCATTGTTGCAATAAATAAATGAATGAACCAGAACGAACCAGCAATCCATCCCTGGGAAGCAAGGATCTGGATTTTCTACAATTACAGCCAGCAGCCAGCAACCATATATTTTTTAAAATTATCTTTTATCTTTTGATGTGTGTGTGTATTACAGACACGCATGCATCTGTATAAAAAGAAGCATAGTGCCCTGCACACATACATATCACTATCTTTTAAAATATTCTTAGCATTATTTATTTCAATGAAAAGACAGAAAGCTTTTTAAAAAAATTGGATAGGCTAGCTACCCATCTCAAAGGCCTTATATTTTGCACATACAGCATATACAAATACACACAATCACACACACACAATCACACACACACACACACACACACACACAAAGGTGCATTTTTTTCCCATGCCATAGACAATACTAAAATATCTGAGATCAGGTTGCTATGCCAATAGATTCTTTTTTTTTTTTTTTTTAATTAATAAAATTATAGGAGGATGAAAACATTCTTGACTCCTTTCTTCCCATCCATGGAGCCGTGAGAGGCTCAGGGAGGGCGAGAGGCTGCCAGACGGGGAGGAGGGGAAGGAAGGGAAGGTGGGTAGAGGGGTGTTTGCTTACCAAAGATGCTGATTTGATCGTGGCAAAGCGCTCTCGGTTCCGGTAGTGGAGGGCCTGGCTCTGAACTGACTGGGTAGGCCGCGGCTCAGGCCTGGGATCGCCGTGGCCCGCCTCATCCCTTATGAATACATGATCCTGCAGAAATGGATAAAAACAAGGAGAAAGTCCAGCTGTGCTCTTTCCTCGCCGGCTGCCTCTCTCTCACCCCTCTTTCTGCACAAGCACTGCTGTTTGAAATGCATAGTTTAGCTCTCTGCTAGTCCCCGCAGCTCCCACGGTACAAAATGAATAAGCAACACATTGCAGCCTTCAGTTAGGAATGTCAGCTGATCGCTAGTGGGATGCCTTCTGAATCCCTGGCAGGCTTTTTCTTTACCTCCAGAATTACATATATGCAAAAGAAAAAAAGAATAGAAAAAACAATGCAATGTACAGACTCCTTAGAACAGTTTGCTTAAAACGCTGTAACCAAATAATTCCTTTAAAAATGTCATGTCCATGTCTAGCAAGGAGGATGCTGGTGGCTTTTAACATAAAAGCGAGCCTCCGCCTCATTCCCTTGAAAGATCTGCGTTCTCAATTTAATTTTATTTGAGATCTGGTCGGTAGGATCATCGTTCTGCCTAGGCTCAGTGGAGGCTTGTGCTGAACTGCCTTTCTGTCTTGTGCTGGGAAGACTCGGCAGTCACTGAGGGATCCTGCTTTCCAGTCATGATCGTACACAGTTCTAGCACCTTCTCTCTACAGCTTCTGAAAGGATTTTTTTTTTTTTTTTTTTAGATTTAAAGAGACAGGCACACAATTTCAACCAAATGGTACTTTCACAAATTCCCCCTCAACTCAGCATTGGTATATCACCAGAGTAGGGAAAGCTGGAATTTAATGCCCTTGACTGATTTAATCAAGCCTCTGCTTCTTGATAGGGAAAGATGATTAATCTCACTCTAACGCCCAGTGAAAAAATAACATTCCCTGGAAGGATAATAATGGATGTTTCTCAAATGCAACTGAAATGACTTTTAAAGGGGAAAATGCTTTTAAAAGGAAGACTCTTCTCTCTACAGGAGATGAAGTGATCAGTCAGCAAGTAGCATTAGCCCTTTGGAAAAACAAGACCCTCTAGTCACTGGCAGCTTAAAAACATGTACAGTGCTAGGGGATTTTTAGATGGCACATGTTCAGGATGGGGAAACAGAAATTACTGCCCTATCTTCTTAGGGTCTTAGGAGCATCCATTTGTGAGAAGTCACTTTTGTATTTTGTCCATGACTAGTTGAAAATTTTTAAAAATAATCATCCTTTCTTTCACTGGAAAGCACAAGTTAAAGAGGTTTAAAAAATACAGAATTTTATTATTATCTGAAATTCTGAAAAGTCAATACACATGATTTCTTGAGGAAAAATACATTTTATAGCAAGATTTTTAGGTAACAGCTACAACCCAAGATTAAATTTTCTTTGAACTGATTTTGTTTTATACACTTAAAATGTTTTGATATGCTGGGAAGATATTTACTATGATATCTGCGTTTTATCATGTCGCCCCCATTTATGTGTTGTTATTGTTCAACTAATGAAGAAACCTTTAATAAATTCATAGTTGTGGGCATAGATACCAAATTCAAGGGAGGTTCTACAGGTATGCTGTCTAATAACATAGCCATTAATCACATGAAAAAATATGTATGTCCTGTTTGTTTTTGTAGTACTGGGAATCTGAATATTAAATCCAGAGGCTTCATGAAGCTATACCCCGAGCCTTTTTATATAGAGAGGCTCTTGCTAAATCATTAAACTGCCCAAGCTGGCCTCAGACTATGATCCTCTTGTCTTAGTCTCTTTAGTGCTGGGATGACATGTATGTGTCACCACACTTGGTTTGAATGTAATATTTTATTATTATTACTATTATTATTATATTTGGTACCAGGAATTGAACTTAGGACCTTGTACTCGCCAGGCAGGCAGGCGTTGTGCCACTGAATTATCTCACCGGCCCTAAGTGTAATATTTTAATTTTAAAATATTCATTCATTCATTCATTCATTCATTCATTCATTCATTCATTTAGAAGCAGGGTCTCACTATGGAGTTCAGGCTGCCCTTGAACTCACTATGTAGCCTAGGCTGGCCTCAAACAGTGTACTCCTACCTCAGCCTCCTGAGTGCTGGATTCTAGGTATGCGCCACCATACCTGGAATCCAATGTAATACTTTAATAAAAATGAAATAAAATGTAAGATTCACTTCCTAAGTCATACCAGCTGTATTTCAAGCTCTCTGTGGCTATACTTAGTATCTATCAGAATGGACAGTACAGATAATATTTCTATCACTGCAGAAAGGTTTTTTAGACCATGCTGTAGGCTAAAAATGTATTGTTTAACCTATATTTTTGAAACAAGAGAATGCTTGAAGGATCAGTTGAGGTTACTCTGTATGGCTGGGTGTGGTGGTGCATACATGTGAACCTAGTACTTGACAGGCTGAGGCACGGGGATACTGTGAGCTGGAGGATAGCATGAACTAAATTGTGAGACCATGTCTCAAAAAACGAAAATAAAAAAATTTAAAGAAAGATTCTTCTGCATTATTTCTCAGGGACTCTGACTTATTTAATGTGAAAAGAAATTGGTGTGTGAGCAGGATCAATGCAATAGACAGAAGGTTCTAAAGAGGAAGACCTGGGGATCTGCTACCTTTTTACCACTACGTATTTATTAGCAAATCATATTTATGTCTAAAGTTGAATTTTCTTAATCCTAGAGAGACATGCAGCTTTTAAGCACCCAACTAAAGACACACAGAGGTAGAGGCCTGTGGCTTTCTAAGCAGTCTTAATAGGTCAGGTTTTGGCGAGAGTTCACTGGCTGGCTTATTAAACACCACTGAGATACAGACCTCATATGTGGAGCAGTGGCTAAGTTTCCAATTATGATAAACTGATTTACAATGACAGACAGAGACAGCGGATCAAAACAGAACTTAATGTGCACAATTTTTTCTGAAAGGTTTATTTTTATTTATTATTTATTTTTTTGTGGCCAGCTCAGCCTACCCTGGGGGCGGGGCTGGAGCGGCACTTGGTGTTAGGGATTGAACTGTAGTCCCTGTGCTTTGCTTAAACTTGCCTAAGCAGGTGCTTTAGACTACTGAGCTATCTCGCTGCCCCCCAAGTGTGCACAATTATATGTATATGCTGATAAAAGTTAGTGTTTTGGTTTTAGGAGCCTGCTTATCAGGTCACAGATCAAACTACATTTTCTAAGTTTATTAAATGTAAGGAAATCTAAATACTTCAGAAGAGTTTAAAACTCAAATTCATATTGATTTTAGGTAATGTATGTAAATAACCCAGGAAAGTATTTTAAGAAATAATGCTATATCATTCTTTGCCTTCCCTAAATTGTTTGTCCTTTTGTAAAATAATTCTTAGTTTTTCAGAGTAGTTTTATTACAAAGACGATCGCTCAAAGTCTTAAAATATTATACAAAGCGCAATAAAATGGGGCAACATTTTGGTTTAACAGTAGATACCTATTTCAAATGCATTTGGAAATGCATTTTTGGGGGTCCTGTGGGGTATTGAATGCAGGACCTTGTGCGTGCTAAGCACGTGCTTTACCACTGAGCTATACTCCCCTCCTCAGCAAACCAATTTTTAAATTCTTTAGAAATTCAGTTCTACTACATAAAGACAATTTAATGAGCAACTTAAATGTGAGGGGAACATGACTTTAGAAAATGACTTTAGAAGCAAGCCCAGACAGATTAAAGGCAACAGATGAAGATTATTTGCCAATGAGGAGGACAGAGCCAACCTCTTCTTTGAAGAATGACTTTAGAAGATGAAGAACAAATATCATGTTCTACTTTACCAAGACCAAATATGTGGCTTGGATGTAATTTATCTTTAAACCATTACCATCCAGAAATAAACAAAATAGTTCCCTGAAATTTCAATAGGGTTGGGGACCAGTTTTAAGTAAATGTATGTTAACCTGATACATTTATGATATTCTTTCATTATAAAAGATAAGCTTCTGCAGATTAAAAAAGCTGTCATAATGTTTGCTCAAAATCTTTAATGGAAAGAATTAAACTTTCATGTACTATAGTGAAATACATGAAGTAGGGGGTGGAAATGTCACTATTATACCCTGGACAAGATGCTTTACTTTTAGTTCGGTGTCCCTCAGGTACCCAGCATAGTTCAGAGATGAACATTCATGTTATATGGGTTATATGAACTTGAGCTTGGAAGTCACTTCTCTGCATGCCCAAGTGTCTGGAATCTACCTTCATCACAAAGCTCATCATACTTACTTGTCTGTCTCTGGGCAAGATTGTAGGCTTTTTGAAGGCAAAGCCAATGTGGTATGAAAAACCCCTAGTCTCCCAGCACCTGGCGCTGTGCTTGATACTTAGTAGGCATTCAGTAAATGTTTGCTGAGTAAACAAGCTCAAGAATAGAGGTCTAGGAGATTTTGAGAAAAATGACATTTTCTCTTGGATTATTTAACAGAATTCAAATTTGTATTTCATAAATGTCTGCCACTCTATACTCTAAGGAAGTCAAAAAAGAGTGACACACACAAGCACACCTGGCTGCAGTGGTGTGCCTGAGCATCTGATGTCAGGAAGCCTTCTGTGGCCTCTCACACTTCCGCACCGTGGAGAAGGAACCTGCAAGCCCATGGACTCCTTCGTTTCCTTCATGTCAAAATTATTGGTGTGGTATTGAATGTTGCAGCAGGGGCACTTATCAAAACCTGGGCCTGGAGCATGGGGAGGAGAAGGCAGAAAAGGGCACCTTAACTTGGAAAGCTAGTGAAAAGCAGAGGCAGAGGCTGAAGACGTGATGACGGGGGTGTCCGAGGTGGCTCTGGATCATCATATTTACTTTTATTTTACCAACTCTGAGTTCCAGAGTCAAAGAACCTACCCCTCTATTCAGTAAAAATAATAGGAGAGGCCACTGACACAAGTGGAATTTAAATCAGAACTTCCTAGCTCCTCAAGGACATTTCTGTTTTTCCTCCCACAAATATGATAAAAGTTGTTTTATTTTCTTTTCAAAGAAAAGGAGGAAAAAATTGGAAAGCACTTAATCATGACAGGAAGAGCCAAGTGAATGAGCTTTAGGTTACAGTGGAATGATTTACAAAACTAGCTTCTCAACAGACAATTTTTTTGTCTAAGTGATTCCAAAAAAGGAGCACGTTATGACTGGACTTTCATTGTGCTACATACCTCAAAGAACATTGACTGAAGAATAGTGCTTTCAATATATGAACCTCTTAGGGTCTACACTGATGCTAGAAGAAGGTAGCAGACAAAGGTAATTAATTCTTGACTTTTTTTTTTTAAATCTTTTTCTTTTTTTTTTTTTTTTGGTGGAATTGGGGACTGAACTCAGGCCCTTGCACTTGCCAGGCAAGCACTTATTCTACTGAGCCATCTCCCTAGCCCTTAATTCTAGACTTAATAAAACATAAGCATATCTTCTTCCCGTTGTAAGGGATTACATACCCAAGGCCTTGTGTAGCTGAATATACATTTTACTACTAAGCTTCCAGTCCTCTATGTATACCTTTTACTTCACAAGTTAGAAAAGTAGGGCTGGCCAGATAGCTCAGTGTACTAAAATGCCTACTTAGGCAAACACAGAGACCAGGGTTCCATCCCTGTGGGCGGTATTGCCCCCCACCCCTATGCTGAGACAGTGATTGGGAAGCTGTAAACAAGAGGATCACTAGGAGTCTGAGTCCAATCTATACAGTGAGAGAGATCCTGAACACTCTATAGACTCTGCCCTAAATACAGAAAAAAAAAAAAAGAAAAAGATAGGAAAAGAAAAATAAAGACTATTGAGTAAAACAATGATCTATTTGCATCAGCTGTACACACAGTCCTTTTTTATTTTTTTTGTGATACTGTAAGTACACCTAGGACCTTCATACTGAGCTACATGTCTAGGTCTCTTTTTTATTTTTTATTTATTATTATTTTTGAGACAGGGTCTTGCTAAGCAGTTCAGGATGCCCTTGAACTCACTAGGTAGCCCAGGCTGGCCTTAATTTTTTTCCATTTGTGTATCCGGTACAGGGGCTCACAATGTAGACTAGACTCTGGTGATCTTCCTGTTTTTAGCCTCCCCCGTGCTGGGACTACAGGTGTGAGCCACCATGCCCAGACTCTGTCGCTGGCTCAGTGTGCCCCTGGGATGGGGCTGGCGCAGCACATGGGACCAGGGACCAAAACCTGGTCCCTGCACTTGCCAAAGCAGGTGCTTAGTCTGCTGAGCTATCTCGCCAGTCCTAAGCCTTAAAATGACATGGTCTTCCTGCCTTATGTTGCCGAGTACTAGCATTACAGGTGCGTGCTACCACACTTGGCTTTTTTTTTTTTTTTTGTCTTTTTGAGACAGGGTCTCACTATACAGTTCAGGATGGCCTTAAGCTCACTTTGTAGCTCAGGCTGGTCTCGAACTCCAACAATCCTCCTGTCTCAGCCTCCGGAGTGCTGGGATTACAGGCCTGTGCCACCACGCCCGGCTCCACACTTGGCTTTTATTTTTTATTTTGACACATCTCACTTGCTAAGTCACTAAGTTGCCCAGGCTGGGCTTCCCAGTTTGATCCATCTGCCTCAGCCTCCTGGAGGGCTGGGATTAGAGGCAGCCACCACCATGCCTCCCCTGTACAGGGATTTTAAGAAATAAGATGGAGGAAATAAACTGGATGACTACAAAGAAACTAAACCGGATTAAAAATTTGCCCTGGACATGAGCGAGGTTTATACACATTAAAGCTCCCCTGGAGTGAAAGTGGGTGGCTGCCAGGATGAGGGGGATGATGTGGGGTGGTGGTAAAAATGATCAAAGTATGCTGTGTGCATGTATGAATCTAATCTGCATAACCAATTAAAAAGCAAGTGAAAAAAATTTCCCTGGAGTCACTTGTGAATAATCAAGTCTTGAGGAATACAGTCATGTCTATTAGGAGTCCATGTTAGGCTTGTGTCCTGATGCCCCCAAGAGCCTTGTGTACTCAGAGGCAGGGCTCCTGGAAGGCTCAGATTCTGGGGTGCAGCAGCTGACTTGCTGTTAGGAGTGGGCATGGTCTGGGAGGGTGTGTCTCTCTCGTGGCTCCTCCCTTTCCCTCTCCTTCCTGGCTGCTATGAGGGGAGCATGAGATTTCCACCTGTGCCCTGGCATGACGTCATCTACCTTGGAGTCCTCAGCTATGGATAGAACAGTGAGCCAAAAGGACCTGTTCTCCTTGGATTGTGAGTATTGTGCTTCAATCTACCTGTGGTGCTTATTCTGTGACAGATGTGATGCTGGGTGGCAGGAATGGGAGACCTTGGAGGAGCTTCCAGGCCAGGCACAGGGTGTCTGGGGGGCACCACTGGTGATAGTAAGAGAAAGAATTTAGAGTTGGTTCTGCCATATCATTCTTGCTGAAAATGATTAGATTAGGATCCTTTAAGGGCCCAGGAAAGAAGGAAGAAATGGAAAGAAAGAAATAACCTGAAGTTATGATGCTGTCTTGGTTACTTTTCTCTCGATCCTGGGACAAAACACCGAACACCCAAAATGAAGGAAGGCAAGGTTTATTTAAAAGCTCACAGTCTGTGGCGGTTTCAGTTCATACTCAGCTGGCTCCAGGGCAGAGTGGCACACGGCAGAGAGCAGCTGTGCACATGGGCAGAAAACAGCAAAACAGCAAGAGCAAACAGGTAGGAGTAGTGGCCACCGCAGCAGCGGCAGCAGAGAAAAGCCTCTCTCCTTTCGGTATATCGCCTTCAGGCTCTCCACCCCAAGGCAGGTGGAGGACTCACACCCATGATCCCAGCAACGGATCCTGAATTAATCACAAACTCTAGAAACCTGCCCCTGTGACTGCATGAGGCTCTTGGGGGACAACCAGATGTAAATCCTAACAGATGCCAAAGGAATACCTTCAGTGCCGCACTTAACATTTTAGGGTCTTTGTCTGTGACAGAGGCGCAAGTCACACACACTCAGTAGTTACACATGGCCCTCAGAAGCGAGATTACTTCTTGAATCAAATGGTGATATGTTTCAGGTCTATGACTGAACACATTAAGGTTATGTACTAATAAAGGGTAAAAATTCATTCATTCTTTTTCCACCTCTCTTGTTCTGGGAATTGAACACAGGGCCTCTGCGCTGAGCTACATTCTCAGATTTTTTTTTTTTTTTTTTCTTTTTTGGTCTTTTTGAGACAGGTTCTTGCTAGGCAGTTCAGGCTGGACTTGAGCTCACTCTGTAGCCCAACCTGGTCTCAAACTTGCAAGGATTCTGCCTCTGCCTCTCAAGTGCTGGGATTACAGGTGTGTACTATCACACCTGATTTACCCTTATTGTTACATTTTGTTATTGGTTGATATTCTTTTTTTCTGGTGTATTACTAGTGGATAAAATATTCAGTTGGCTCATTCAAGCCATAAAGACAATATTTACTTAACCCTTTTAATCCATTTATATCCCATAAACTGGATTAGCATGATGTGTAGTATTTGATAATTCATTTTGTTGTTGAGATAGGGTCTGTCTCACTTTTAGACTGGCCTAGAACTTGCAGCAATCTTCCTGCCCCAGCCTCCCAAGTGCTGGGATTGCAGGCATGCGCCACCACACCTGGCTCATGATAATTAATTCAACCACTCATTATCGGATACCATAATCCTTTAGTGAGTGTCTACACCATGATAGACACTGTTCTAGGTTTGGGATTACAGTGCTGAAAGGGGTGGGCCTCGCTTTTGCCTGGCAGAATTTATACTCTGATGAAATACCAGATAAAAATATTAACACTAAGGAAAATTTACATAGAGACAAGAATTTAAAAAATAGGATAATGAGATGAGATGATGGTTAGAACTGTGTTTATTGTTTGATAATATTGGCTATTCTAAAATTCTGGGACATGAGACCCAAATAAAAAGTAAGAAACAGAGTTGAAGGCAGGAGTGGTGGTGCCCACCTGTAATGCTAGCACTCAGGAGGCTGAGGCAGAAGGGTGGTCACAAGTTGGAGGGCAGCATGGGGTGAAAGTAGCTTAAGGCCCACTTGTAACAAGGCTCTGTCTCAAAAAAGCACTGATATTTTGTAAAACCATATTGCCTGCTATTTTTCTAACATAATTTTTGTGGCCACAGGTCATGATAGCTTCAGGAAAGCACTGGTTAGACTGAGGAAGGACTTTCTTCCAAGCTGCTGGTAGGCATCCAGGCTGTCTGCTCCTTTGGGATCACCCCTTAGCTACCCAGAGCAGCCATTCCCAAGTAAATGTCCTACCTGGCCACCCTCCTGCCTCAGCCTCCTGAGTGCTAGCATTACAGGTGGGCACCACCACTCCTGCCTTCAACTCTGTTTCTTACTTTTTATTTGGGTCTCATGTCCCAGAATTTTAGAATAGCCAATAACTCAGGACCTTGAGCAGCCATTCCCAAGTGAAGGTCCAGATTGAACTCAGGACCTTGTGCTTTCCAGGCAAGCACTTATTCCACTGAGCTATCTCTCTGGCTAGGCTACTTATGTTTTAAGGTTAGCTCACTCTATATTTTATTTGCAAAACTGTTTGGATCCTCTTCTGGTGCATTTCCTTTCTATATCTCATAATACAATAGAAATACATTATATAACTTAAATCTTGCTGACATTGTTTTGTGGATCCAATGTAACTATCTACTGTCTGTGAACACAGATTATATCTGTTTTTCTTAAGGAATTATATCAGGGAGAGAAAAATATTGGAAGACCCACTTGTCACAAGGTAACTTGGCAACACCATGCCAAAATTAAGATTAAAATCCCCAGGGAGTTCTAGGCCAGGAATTTCTTTCTCGCTGAATGTATCAGTAGTATCTTTTTCTACATGTGAATGCTCATCTGAGAGTAAAAAGATCCACTCCAGTTGTTCTTGTTTTGCTTCCTATACCTGTGGAGCTCCAGAGGTGACAGAAAGGAGAGCTGGACCTGCCAGTACCCAGGACAACTCCCTTTGTGAACAGAGCCCAGCAGAACTTTTTCTGCTCTTCAAAAACATGACCACTCGCTCATGTTCAAAGGAGGCCAGCTGGTAATGCTGGGCTTAGTAGAGTTCTTTTTTTAATTACTGTATTTTTCCATGTTTGTAGTATGTGATGATTAAACTACTGTGGGGAGTCTGCACCCCATGTGACACATCTTTTTGTTGTTGTCCTTGCCTTTCCTTTCCCTCCTTCCCTGTTCTCCCTGGCTCTTAATCCCCTTTTCACGTGAAAAAGCTCCATTTCCATTTCTTTTATATTCCATTAAAAAAAAAAATCCTATTTCCTGATTTCCTTTCTCCTTTCCCTCTTCCTCCTTTTTTTTTTTTTTTTTTTT
>PVKA01007571.1:0-10205 GCA_004027165.1 Ctenomys sociabilis | reverse complement strand
CTTCTTCCCCTTCCGAGAATGAGATGCTGCTTTTGTCTCAGAGCCTCTGTACCTATTGCTTTCTTTCTTTCTTTTTTTTTTTTTTTGTCTTTTTGAGACAGGGTCTCACTGTGCAGTTCAGGCTGGCCTTAAGCTCACTTTGTAGCTCAGGCTGGTCTCGAACTCACAACAATCCTCCTGACTCAGCCTCCCTAGTGCTGGGATTACAGGCATGCGCCACCACGCCCGGCTACCTATTGCTTTCTGATTTACACTGGTCTCTCATCCCAGGCTGGCTAGCTTCTAGTTGTCTTTGATGTTTTAGTTTACATGTAATTTTGTCAGGTAGGATTTCCATTGTTCCCTTCTAAACTAAGTTTAACTGACACAGAGCAAATTTCATTAGAATATTATAGAAATTTTTGTGTGATTATTTGCTTAGTTTCTCCTTCAAGGGATGTGCTCCTTGAGGTCACCAGACCTGTCTTATTTTCTCTGCATTTCACAGGTCCTACTGTTGTTTCTGGTGGAGTTCATGATTAAATCCATCAGTCCTAGAAAATAGACATGTCTCCCTCCACTGTTCACAGGTAGGCAGCCATGTGTTGTTCTCTTGCCTGTCCTCCTTTCCAAGTCAGTTTCTTTTTCCTCCTCCCATAAAAGCTCACCCAATAGAAGTGTAAGTCAAAACAACTTCTCAAACATGTTAGAATTAGAAATCACGGCCACTCATTATAGTAAACATATATATTCCTCACTGTATCCAAGAATAAAAAACTATAAAGGATCCTTTCCTACAATTCCAATTTATGGACTGCTTACTAAAGTCTCTTTTGAAGAGTTCCTATGAAGAATTATTACAATTCTATGAAATTCTCAACTCATAGAAATTACCTTGAAAGACACTTTATATTTTAAAAATATTTTTATAAAGAAGAATTTCATCTTATGATAGTCTTTTATGAAATTAAGATGTTTAATTAGAACCAATAAAACAATAAAAAAATACAGAATCATTCATTCAGTCAGAATATTGGGCTGGGACATGGCTTGGTGGCAGAGCACTTGTCTAGCATGTGCAAGGCCCTTGATTTGATCCCCAGCATCATAAAAATAAATAAAGTATAAAGTCACAATATTTAAACTAGTGAAGAGCCAGGCATGGTGGTGCATTCCTGTAATCCTAGCAGCTGGAAGCTGAGGCAGGAGGATTGCTGTTGAGTTTGAAGCCACTCTAGGCTACATAGTGAGTTCAAGGCCAGCCTGAATTATGTAATGAGACTATGCAATGTTTTTAAAAAAGAAGTGGTGGGGAGAGAAATAGAAATAAAAGCAATAAATACAAGGGATAGCAGAGGGGAGTAAAACCTGTCTCTAAAACAAATACAGTCATACTGTGGCACTCCCATACTTTGAAACTAGTCAAATGTGGTACTGGATACATTATGATGCTAAATTTTTGTTCAGAAAGATGTAGTTTGTTTGACATGATACGCAAGCTACAACTTGCTGGTGTCAGTTGCTGTGTGACTCACTACTCTTTCTAGCCAAAACAATTTGTTTAGCATTCATCATTTTTGATATTCATGCTGCTCAGAGCCAATGAACAAGGAGTAACAAACTACCACTGCAGCATGCTGGGACTGTAGATTAGGAAGTGTACTCCTGAAGGAACACACCTCTTAGAGGGCACAACTGACAGGTCACGCTTGGGAAACCACAAGGGTCTGTGGGATGAAAGAGTTGGGTTCAGAGAAGCAGCGGATCCTGATGTGATGGTGTAGAGATGTATTCACCTTAACTTATTGGTGATGGTGGACATGAGATCAGTAAGAGAGGAAGGAGCCTGCACCATCCTCTGTTACTGTCCTGCTATGAGACATCTGTCAAACGTAGGGTTAGTCCTGTGTGTCAGCAGGCAAGGGAGTGAGAAAGCCTGGAATCCAAGGGGTCTGAGCTGCTCTTGCTGAGACTGAGACTGACAAGTGCAGGACTAGAAAGACGGCTGTGCAACCTACCTTCTTGTGCACAACCAAGGAGCTGGGAGTTACTGTGCTCTCCTCATCGTGCATCATGACGAGTTCGGAGCTGCTGTCATCCATGACCTCCTGCATGCTGTTCACACTACTGCTCTGGCTGCCAGTGCTCACGGACATGCTTGGGATGGAGTGGTTGCTGCCCAGGCTGTCCATTTCCCTGAGCAGGGTTGTTCCATGTTCGCTGTCCTGTAAAAATAGAGTGCTAGAGTTAAAAAAAAAAAGTGGCTAGAGATAAAGCACCAATCCATTGACTAAGCTATTAAGCACACTCAGTGTTGCAGTGCCAAGTTGCTTTTCTGCCAATCCGCAAAGATAAACTTTTTATGGAGTGGCTCCACTACTCCCCAACCGTTTTCAGACATCTCAATTCACTTCGCTGCCATCCCCAGGGGCCATTCTGGACATGGGTAATAAGGCTCCAAATGCAGCTAACCCCGGGCTTCCCCCTGCCATATACAGCTATCATAGTCAGATTGCTATTGGGAAGCAGGATCACTCCAGGTTTGTTGGAGATCTTAGGAAACGTCACAGTGCCAGGAAAACTGCTGGCCACCAAACAGGTGACCTCTAGGATATCTGCAAATATAGCAGAGATCACTCGAAACTGAACTAGAGGAGAGTTTTCAGAGGTATGACAAGCAATATGCTGTTCTGCAAGTCATTATTGAGCAACTTCATATTTAAGCTGGCATATTAATTCTATGGCCCTAGACAGGTAATTAAATTATGTCTCCCTTAAGCGATTCTATCATGCTTACCTCTGTAATCTTATTAAATATATCTGTTAAGATGATACTGGTATTCATCACTAGTGGTCCAAAGACTACTGTTTACAAAGTGGTAAAATAATCTGGACATATAATTTACCCCCCAGAGTGAAATATTTTTTTGTGTGTGAAATATCTTTTGATATAAGATTAAATAATGCAATTAAATCAACTTAGCTACAAATAAACCCTGTTTTCAAAGAACCATTTTATATATCTCTCTCTCTCTATATATATGTAGATATATATCTTTAATGAGTAGTTACTTAACCATGGCAATATAAGGGTAATATAAAATCATAGCTAATACATTATGCTTTTAATAGATTTATTTTCCCAATTAAGGGGGGGTCATTTCTATATATACAATCAGGAGATTTTACAACTCAATTTGATTTTCTGACTTTCATTTTTTATAACTATTGGTAAAATTATTTTGATTTTATATTAAAAAGCTAAAACATTCATTCTTTACTCTTTTTTAAAATTTAATTTGAGAGACACTGAAGTGTTCTCTCTTGCTTGAGGCTAATTCCTGAAACAATGCTCAGTTCCTACCCTACTCTGCTCTTTCCTCTGTTTCCCATGCTTGGGCGGCCCCAGGATCTCCACACATAAACATCAGGAGCCCACCCCACCTTTCACTTTTGCTTTCTCATCTCTCATTTACTCCACAATGCTCCATAATCTGCCATTTGTCCTATGAGGTTCTCTAAAGTTGCTATTACTACAAGGTGTGATAAAAACATATGGTGGGTGTTGGAATTAAAGAAATTTATAATAGTAAAAGATAACATACTGCCATTAATTCCCCTAACAAAACTCTTGCATTCTGAACATGCTTATCCTCTTCTATGTCTTTACAAAGAGTCATCAAAAATATGGTGAACACTGCTAGCAAGTGCCATCCAATGGAAAGAAGGGCTCATAGAAACCTGGAGTGTGTCAGGGCCAGGGAGGTGGCTCAGTGGAATAAGCACTTCTCTGGCAAGCATAAGAGCCTGAGTTCAATCCCTGGTTCTGCAAAAGAGAGAGAGAGAGAGAGAGAGAGAGAGAGAGAAGAAAGAAAGAAAGAAAGAAAGAAAGAAAGAAAGAAAGAAAGAAAGAAAGAAAGAAAGAAAGAAAGAAAGAAAGAAACAAACCTGGAGTGTCCTCAACCACCTTATTACCTGGACCTGGCACTGTAGGATTTAGGGCTCTTCCCAACAGTTGAACTATTCATGAAAGATAAATGTTTTGAGTCAGATTAGGACACCAAGGAAGCCATTACAACACAACTAAAGACACAAAGGAGACCTCCAGAGAGGGCTTCTCTGCTTCAGAGAGTGGCCAGAAGCATGACAAGTATGATCAGACGAGGGGTCCTTGTAGGGGATTAATGGCAATATGTCTTTTGCTGTAATAATTTTTTTCTAAATTTAAACATTGCACTTTTTGATCCAATCTCACAAGGTCATCATGGACTCCCTAATTATAAATACCAGTCTTTTTTTTTTTTGCATTTCTGTGGCATCTGATAGCATTGCAGTTTGCTCTTTGAAGCTGTGAACTTTCTTTTTCTAGTACTAGGAATTGAACTCTGGACCTTTCCACTGAGTTACATTTCCAGCTTTAAAAAAAATTCTTTCCACATAGGGTTTCAATAATTCATTAGGCTGCTTGAACCTGTGATCCTCCTGCCTTAGCCTCCCAGAGTGCTGTGATTACAGGTGTCTGGCACCAGGCCTGGCTGAGGGCATAAAATTTCTCAATGTCTTTTGTGCCTCTATCTCCTGTATGACACAGATCTTCTTCCCATTCTCCATTCAAATCTTGAAAATCAGGACATCATCTCTCCCTTGAAAGCCTCTGGGCATTGTGTCAGTAGTGCATGATACTTAGTCCCTATACCCAATAGGCACCACTGAAAATAGCCTTGAACCTACTCTTTCTCTTTGATTATTAATGTTTAATTTTGGTATTGACACACTATTGCGCCACCTAGGCTCAAATGCTCAGTCACCTTGAACTCATCTTTCACCGTCACTTTCCACAAGAGGTCATGATCTTTACCTCCACAGCATTGCTCAAAAGCGTTCCTCTCCCCTCACTCCCACTGACACTGCCCTGTCACCCCCTATGTGGCCTACTATCTAGGGTGCAGTTCATTCAAACCCATGTACATTCTGGAGCCAGGATAATCTCCCTAAACCATAGCATTGACCTGAGTCCAAGGTGCCCTGTGCCCATTTATCGAAAACCACCCACATCATGTCCTCAGTGAAGCCTTCATGAATCTCTACTGGCTGATCAATTTTCTCCCCACTAGAGCCCCCTTGCATGGTGACCATGCTCTTCATATGCTGCCCTAATTAATAGTTATTTTATGAATGGCTCTCCATGACTTTGCATATTTCTTAAGGGGCGCAGCATCAATTACATTTTTATACTCCAAAATGCTTTTCACAGTCCAGACCTGTCTCACATAGTAGGTACCATGTGAAAGCTTGCGGAAATAAACTCGACCTACTTCTTCATCCTCCTGTGATTCATTCAAGGGTCCATTTCGTGCCTCTTGGAACAGGATTTTTTTCATTTTTCGGTACTGTAGATTATCTAGCTCTCGAACAGCATCTTTTGTCCTCTGTATGAGGTCAATGAGAACTCGTGGTGGCCGTTCCCGTCGAACAAAGTCATGCTGATTGAGGAGAAAAAAACAAATTGATAATGAAGACATATTTTTAGGCACAAGAGGTAGGTATACAATTAAGCAGAGAAGCATAAAGCAATTCGATGGATTCTGCAGAAATAATCAAATGTGATTTTCACACCAGATGTTGCATGTGAAAAAATTATGGTTTTATCTTTAAGCTCCATTTTATAGACATTGTCCTACAGTTTATGTGTGAATTATTTTTATTAATACATTTTAATATTTTGATATACATGTATACAGTAAGATGGCTGTGAGCCAAATTATCAGACTCATGATCTCAGTTACCTTTTTTGTGTGTTGCAAAGGTACCTAAACTCTACTGCTTTTACTGCAACCTCTCCCCTCTGTTTCAATGCATTTGGGTGTTTTCTTTTTGTGGTAGTGGGCAATGAACTGAGGGGTACTCTACCACTGACACACATCTCCAAATCTTTTTTGAGATGGTGTCTCCATCATTTGCCTGGGTGGGCTCTAACTTGCCATCCTCCTGCCTCAGCCTCCCAATGCTGTGATTTGTACCCATTTCCCAGAATGCCTGGCTTGTTCCCCCCCGCTCTGTTTAGGGCCCATGCATAACAGATCACGCAGGACTTTTCTTTCTGTGTCTAGCTTACTTCACTTAGCAGGATGCCCTCTAGGCTCGGCTGTGTTGCTGCAAAGGCTGACAAACGTCCCACTGTGAATGTACCATATACCACCATTTCTTTATCCCTTTGTCCTCTGATATACACTTAGCTTGTTTCTGTGTCCTAGAGAATGCTGTCATAAATAGGGGAGTGCAGGTATTGTTACAAGATACTGAGTTCTTTTCCCTCTGCTGTATACCCAGCAGAGGTACTGCTGGGTCACACAATACTTTAGTTTTTAATGTTCGGAAGAAGCTCTCAACTGTTTTCCATGATGGCTTCCCCAGTCTATATTCCTAGGATTTCCTTTTCTGTACCTCCTTAACCAGTGCCTCTTATCATTTATCCTACAAGTGGCCAAAATTGCTAGAATTTTAAATAGCAGATAGATTTATATTTTTTAAACCTGAAACAATATAAGCACAAGCAATGCAAAGCAGTCTGTTCTAGTTATTATTTGCTCCCATCCTCCTCTCCACACTCCCTCAGCAAAAGCAGACTTGTGTATATTCTGTTTCCTATTTCCGGGGCCATATTACATATGCTTGAAAACCTGAGAAATATTTACTCTGTCAGAGGCCAAAGTTCTGGCAACTTCATTTTGCCACTGAAACAAGGGGAAAGGCCCTCCGATGGGTGGAAATAACCACCCTCAGTCCTTTGTAGGTACGGATAACAAGTTGTGACCAAAGAGGCACAAGCAGAAATCTCTGAGGAAGGCTTTATTTTCTAGAATAAAAAGGTCAGGCACATAAGGAGAAGGTGTTTTACCCTTTCCCTTCTTCCTGCCTGGAATAAAGACTTGAGTCTTGGTGAGGTAGCAGTTGTTTTGTGACAAAGAACATAAAAGCCGCATGTGAAGGATGGTAGGGTAGGAAGAAGGAAGCGTGGATCAGTGGTAATGTGGCTGCATTGCTGAGAGCCCTGGGCTGACATATTGCCTCCTTTTCCAGGCTCCTGGGAGATGATTAAACCCTTGCCCATCTGAACCTTCTTCCAATGGATGCTGGACACATACCTCCCTGTTTCTTGACTAAAGTCAGGTCTTTTACAGCCAGGTTCCCACTCACATTTCTAGCTTCAAATCTAATCATCCCTGCTCCTCCTTCCTACCCAAGGCATTGCACATTCTAGACAGTTCTGGTGCCTAGTCATGTATTTCCACCCTATGTCTTTACCTGACATCCCATCTCCTCATTATTTTCCAAATCCCCGATTTCCAAAATCCTGCAACAGAAGGTATTCACACTATTTTAAAATGACTAACCTATAAAACTGAAAAAAAAAAAAAGTTTAAAAAAAGGCCCTTAGATGGGTGAAAATAAAAAAAAAGTCATTTCAAATTTCATCATCTAGCAATATTGTAAAATTGTGGAATATTGTTCTATGTATCATTTTTCTTTTAAGAATAGCTATTTAGAAAAAAATTTATATGGAATCCTATAATATGCACTAATTATAAGTATAATCTATAATATTAAGATATAGTAAAATTTAACAGTTTAGGAAAAATTGAATTAAAATAATTGTTTAACTTTAGTGAAAATTTCTTCACCAAAATAGTTTTTTTTTTTTCACGCATTTACTACAGAGTCTACAGTGTTTCACTACACAGCTTGGATTTGTAGTGATCCTCCTGTTTTCAGCATCCCAAGTGCTGGGATTACAGGTGTGGGCCACCATGCCTGTCTCATTGCGCCCCAGGGGCAGGGCCGGCACAGCACATCAGGATTGAATCCTGGCCCCTGAGCTCTGCCTAAGCAGGCACTTTAGTCCCGTGAGCTATCTGGCCAGCCCCACCAATGTAGTTTTCTATTTCCAAAAGACCTTTAAATCTTTTTTTCTTTGTATTTTAGGGAAGGGTCTACAGGGTGCTCAGGGTCTCACTACTGGATCAGACCACACCCTGTCTCAGTGTGTCCTGGGGGCGGGGCCAGCACAGCAGGCACAGGGATCTAATCCAGCTGGGCCTGCTTGCAGGAGCTTTAATCTGCTGAGCTATTTGGCCGGCCCAAGACCTTTATTTATTTTATTTTATTTTTTTGTGGAACTGGGGTTTGAACTCAGGCTCTTACACTTGCCAGGGAAGCACTTATTCCACTGACCTTTAAATTTAAGGGGAAAAAAAATTACCAATGTTTTAAGTGACTAAAGCTGCTTTTGAGTTTTAAAAATTTGTATGTTTTATTTGAGAAACAGTGTTGGCTGTCTCCTCTGAAAGACAGAAAAATTAGTGTACTTACAATGCTATGCCTTAAGTTTCTCTACTTGCATTCTTATTTTTACATTGCCAAGTTCATCACATTTACATTGTATATTTAAGCAGCTCAATGATTTTATCTCAATTTTCTATTTAAATGGACTCACTGTGAAAGTGGGCATTTTAATTTCAGGAAGAGAATGTGAAGATGGATTATTGAAAAATAGTTGGAAATAACTAGGTAGCCAACTGGCAGGGGTGGGAGGGAGCTTGGTTCCTACATCATTACTTTTTCTTGTTTTTCAAGACAGGGTCTTGCTATGCAGTTCAGGCTGGCTCTGAACGCTCTGTGTCAGGCAGGCTTGCCTTCAACTCATGGTGATCCCCCACCCAGCCTCCCAAGTGCTGGGATTATAGGTGTGAGCCACCATGCCAGGTACCCATCTCATTTCTTGTAAAAATTCCTGTATGATTTCCCTCAGCAAGCCTCTTCCCTCAAAGGTCTAGTATAAACAATGTTAAAATAGAGACAAGGAAAAAAAAATGGCACGATCTACTATACATTAATAAGGAAAAACCTAAACACTTGATAGACAAATGGGCAAAGATCGAGGAGAGTTCACAGACAGTAGAAATGACTTTTCCATATATGAAGCATACTTAAACCTAAATCATATGAGAAACACAAATGAAACTAAAGCCAGGAACATTTTTCATTGATCTGACCAGCACAGTTCAAAAACATCATATACTGTTAGGACTATAAGTCTTTTTGGAAGATAATTTCATATATCTGCTTAAAACTTGTGTTTTCTTTTCTTTTTTTTTCTTTTTTAATTTATTTTAACTTGAAGAGTGAAAAATAGAAGCAAAACCAAAGAGAAAAAAATGATATAAACCATAAAAAACAATGATACATATGTTATAGATTTTCAAAAGAGAATAAAAAATAATAAAAGAAATCATTAAAAATGGTACAGATAGAACCAGGGAGATAGATCAGTAGAATAAGTCCTTTCCTGGCAAGTACAAGGTCCTGAGTTCAATCTGTGGTACCAAACAAACAAACAAACAAACAAAAAAAAGAGGTACAGAATTTCAAACTCACATTTTCTTTATGGATGATTTTACTTCTGGGATTTATTTATTTTTTGGGGGGCAGTCTGGATCAGCCTGCACTGAGGGAAGGGATGGCACAGCATGTCATGTTGGGGATCAAACCGCAGTCCCTTGTACCTGCCTAAGCTTGCCTAAGCAGACGCTTCAGACTGATGAGCTATCTTGCCAGCCCTATTTCTGGGATTTAGTCTTCAGATATCTTACAAAGATACAAAATGAAATGTGCACAAAGATGCTTAGTGCTACACAATTTGTAGTAGCCAAGGACCTGGAAGACCCTAAATAGGGTGGCTAAGTAAATTATGGTTCATCTGCGAATATGCAGGAGCCCTTAAAAAATGATGTAGCTATGCATGTAGTAACAGGGAAAAATACCTTAAATACATTATAAATTTTAAAAACATGCTGAATAGTTTTTTATGGTTTGTACCATTGTGCAAAAATAAAAGAATATTTATTTCCATCTGTATAAAACACGTCTGGTAGGACGTGTGGCACAACAGGTAACCATTGCTGCTGACACCTAGAAAAGGATTTGGTATGGTGAGAACTCATTTTCTAACGTTCAACTTTTTACTATATCTTTACCTTCTGAATTTTGTATTTCTTTTTTGATAATGAAGATTTTGTTATCTTTTTAGCCATACACAGAGTTTGTTTGGAGGGATGGCACTTTAATTCTATTAGTTACTGTCAGCCTTTTACCAGTTTCTCTAGTCTTTAATCCTCTTTCCTTCTTTCCTCCCTACTTTCATTTTCTTTTTCCTTTTTTTTTTTTTG